>CAJVPY010006319.1:0-10622 GCA_910591965.1 Dentiscutata erythropus | reverse complement strand
ATAAAATTTTATATTAACAAATTATTACATAATTATAGAAATTATTTATTTTTATAGAACAATTCTATCAGCTACGCGCAACTATACACTTCTATACACCACTTTATTAAACACAACACACTTTGTATTGCTTCACTATAGCTACCACCTCTAACAGCATGGTGAATCATACTACTACGATACCAAGACAAGAACAAAGTACTTAATACAAACAATCAAAACTCGGCACCAATGACAAAAGTATCACAGTAATAATAAAAGCGAGACAAGACAACCACCTATCAAAACGACTTATTACCTGAAACGAAAAAAAGAAACATAATACTATACTAATGGCATGGTGAATCATACTACCATAACACCAAGACAAGAACAAAGTACCAAATATGAACAATCAAAACTCGGCACCAACGACGAAAGTATCTCAGAGCGAGACAAGACAACCACCTACTCAAAATGACTCTCATTACCTGAAAGGAAGAGTTAGTTAGTACTGCACGAACACAACACTAAAAATACGAAAAAAAAAACCTAAAACTATACTAACGGCATGGTGAATCTACCACAACACCAAGACAAGAACAAAGTACCAAATACAAAACTCGGCACCAACAACGAAGGTATCCCAGAGCGAGACAAGATGACCACCTACTCAAAACAACTCTCATTACCTAAAAGGAAGAATCAGTTAGTACTGCACGAACGCAACACTGAAAATACGAAAAAAGAAACCTAAAACTATACTAACGGCATGGTGAATCTACTACGACACCAAGACAAGAGCAAAGTAACAAATACAAACGATCAAAACTCAGCACCAATGACGAAGATATCTCAGAGCAAGACAAGATGACCACCTACTCAAAACGACTCTCATTACCTAAAAGGAAGAGTTAGTTAATACTGCACGAACGCAACACTGAAAACACGAAAAAAAGAAAGAGTACTTAACGCAAGAACAAACACACAATCAAAACTCAGCACCAACGACGAAAGGATTCTAGTAATATGAAAGCAAGAAATCTACTTCAAACGACACTCATTACACTAATGAAGAGTTAGTACAGCATGAACACTAAACACAAAACTGAAAACAAGAAAGAAAAAAAACTAATATCAAGCCTGAATATAGCTATAATATATAGAAATACTGAAATAAAAAAAAAAGCAAATAGACAATGAAAATAAATAAATAAATGTTTTATTGTTACACAACAGGTGGTGATTATCACCACTGGTTAATTTGATTATATTTGAAATATTTTGAATATTTTGAAACAGTTGTGTTATTTTTTTAGCAAAATAAATTCAATAAAAAATTGATGTAATATCAGATATATGTACGTATATAATTTAAAATCAGGTAGTTGTTGAATTCAAATTATTTGAAAAATTTTAGAAGACCTATTATCGTGGTGGTAACTAGTCCATGATATAATTGTCTTTTCACTTTCGCATCAGTTCGCTTTGCCTTAACCATTAAATTTGTGTATCGCAGATATTCCTTATATGCCCCTGCCATACACATAAAAGTTGTAACCATTTATAACTTTGTTAACTTATTTATGACTTTTATGTGTATGGCAGGGGCACATAAGGAAGTGTCTGCGATACACTAATTTAATAGTCAAGACAAAGCGAACAGATGCGAAAAAGAAAAGACAAGTATATTGTGGACTAGCTACTACCACGATACCTATTAACTCAAGATGCTTAGGTGTTAGTGGCTCTTCTATAAGTTGGGTTCTTTACTTTTTCAAAAATATAGTTGTATTGAAAAACTTTCATTGCTTCAAAAAAACCACATTCTTAATTACCAACGAAGCAATTTAATTTATGACACATATTATACATATCAAATAAAAATTGTATGCCAAAAAAATAACTTAACCAGATTGGCCAAAAAATTATTCGGCTAATTTTTATAGGTGTTCCAGGAATAATGAAAACAGCTGTAAATTCCGAGTTGAGAAGCATGTATGCGAATTATTTCGAAATTTTTTACTTAATATAAAATTGCCGTAATATTATGTAAAATATTGCAAAATATTGCACAAATAACTTATGTAATATTTCATAATAAGATATTTCACAATATTTCGCAATTTCTTATGTAATATTACGGCTATTTTACATTTCGTAAATTATTATGAAAAATTATGGTCTTATAAATTTGCTAATACACTAGTTGCAATATATGATTCAGGTTAAAGACTATGCTATTGAAAAGTATCACCCAAGCTCTATAAGCAAAAAAGCTTGAAAACAAGACCTCATCGAAATAGTCGTTATAATGGCTTATTATTTTGATAAACTATCCGAAATGGATATTGAACTTGTAAGAAAGAAACTTAATGATAATAAATGTTCAAGTAAAAAAAATGAGGAGGTAGATGATAATTATGTAATCAAGATCTATGCTTCAGTATGGAGATCTGAAAGGGTAATTTTTATATTTCGTTTTGAATTTATTTCTTTTTGATAATACTCGTATTAGCTAATTCTACCTTTTTTTAAATTTCATTTTGAATTTATTTTATTTTGATAATACTTGTATTAGAATAATTCTACTTTTTTTTTAAAATTTCATTTTGAATTTATTTCTTTTTGATAATACTTGTATTGGACTAATTCTACTTTTTTTTTTAAATAGTGCAAAAAGCTCTTTCATAAGGCTAAAAATATAGCCTTAATGAACCAAATTTATAAAATGCAGAGGTACTGACATCAAGAAGATAGCTAGAAAAACAATACAAAACCGCTATTTAATACTTTCTATTGAACAATTTCTTCATTCTACGACTATAATAACTAAAGAAATGTTTTTTTGGTGCAGCCCAACAATAATAATTCAGAATTAAATAAAATTAACGATCCCAAATCAGATAGTTTGGTGTCTAATAATGGTTTGGTGTTTAATGGCAATAAATCAAATAATGAAATTGTGCCCAATGATAATAATAATTCCAGGCATAATAATAATAATAATAATAATAATAATAATACCACGTTGGCATAAGTATTTAAAAAAAAATGTTTAAAAGTTTTATAAATTTTATTAATTTGGCATTTTTTTTTAGCTTCAACGGTGTTTCTAAATCCAATCGTGGTAATCTTAAAACTAAACAACTGTATATATTTAAAGTATACTTATAAGGTTTGTAATATATTTATTAATTTTTTATTATTTCAGAACCAATAACCCTGAAACAAACAATTCCAGCATGTCTAACTCCACGTCTAACTCTACATCTAACTCTACGCCTAACTCTATGCCTAACTCCATATCTAACTCTATGTTTAACTCTTCTATGCCTAACTCTATGCCTAAATCTACGTCCAACTCTACTATGCTGAAATCTATATTTAACGTGTCTAACTCTACAATATCGAAAAGTAAGCACCAAAAAAATAAAGATTTTAAAAGCTCTTCTAAAAGTTCTACTTCTTCCAAAGGTTTTTTTAAAGATTCTTCCAAAGGTTCTTTAAAAGAATCTACTAAAAGTTTCTCCAAGAGAAGAGATTGTTTAAATGTTCCTACTAGTAACTTCAATTATATCAAAAATGAAGAAGAAGATTACGATAATCAGCAAATAGAAATTTGATTTTTTAGTAATTGCATATGATTTATTTATTTATTTTTTTTTAATCTTCACGGGTTTTGCCGTGGCTTGCTTTTTATTAAAATGTGTATAAGAGCTATATACATTTAATTTATAGAACTCAAAGCCCAACTTCACTCGGTTACCTTATGGTCCTAAATGCAACCCGTTGCACCAGTTCGCGGACAAACCAGAATTATTTTATCAAAAAATTTATAAAAAAAACAAAAACGAACTATGACTAAAAAGAAAATGTAAAAAGGGGGGATAGGGGAAAATGAATGAAATATAAAAATAAAAAACCCAAAAAAAAGAAAAAACAGAAAAAATAAAAACATTTTATAGAAAAAAGATAATAGTCAAAAGGAATTTCACCTTTTTACATGATCAAAATACACTATTATAATCTGTACAAAGCTAAAAAATTATATAACAAATACAACAATTGTATATCTCTAGTGTAAAGCTTCACCTTAACATATAAAGTTCTTCCGACTTATGACCACCTTCGGATATCTCTTTAACCAGAGGTCTCGATCCAACTTTCGAAGTAGCGCCGTATTTGTAAACAGATATGTCACGTGGTTGCATTCTACTAAGTCTGTCCAAATTTGGAAAGTAAACAATGCTGATCTTTTGGAGGGGGTAAGCCAAATCCCCACTTTTTGTAAAAAATTTTAGAAGACCGACAAGAGAGCGAGAAAAAGAGAGAGGAGAGTCACCAAACCCAAAAAAAAGAGTGCAGCTTTAGAAAAGAAAAAGGTTTGTTGTTTCTCCTGTATTCTTCTTTAAAGTAACGACCTAAGCACTTTGTTAACGAAAGTGAGCTCCTTGCCCACACTTCAACAAGATTTTTTATACAAGGGCACCTCCTGCCAGTTATATTGTATAATAACGCTCTTGGTTTGCATGCCAAACGTCGAATTATAGAGGAGTCCTGTAACACAGCTAATGTTGACCTCTAGACAAACCGTAACATAGACCACGACTCTCTAACAAAAATTTTTGTTTTTCTATTAGTGAGAAATTTTGGTTTTAGTGATTATCAGAAAGAGTTTTTTTGTATTATATATGATTAGTATTAGCAAAAATTGTAAATATACTATGTAATTAGTATAAGCAAAAATTTGTGATGCAAATTCAATATATATAATACATATATCTTATGAAAGATAGATATAATAAAATATAAAGTGATACCGATTAGCTGATATCCAAGCTAAACTTAAATATTTGTAACAAAATTCTATAGAAACTTATATATATAATGAATAAATCGATTGAAATTTTGTAAGTTTTGTTAAGTATAATAAAGTAAAAATGTGATATCGGCTAGTAGATACCCAAGCTGAATTATCAAAAATCTATATAAACTTTAATTATCCAAGCAAAAATCTATATATTTCAAGAAGAAACCTATATATATGCATATATATTCGCTTAAATTTGTAAGTATCATTAAATATAATAAAGTAAAACTGAGATATCAGCTAGCAAATACCCATGCTAAACTATCAAAATCTATTTGAAAACTTTAAATATCTAAGCCGAAATCTATATATATTAAGCAAAAACTTATATATATGAGTATATATGAGTATAAATTGCTCAAATTTTGTAAATATCATTAAATATAATAATAGTAAAAAAATATGATATCAGCTAGCTAATACCCAAACTGATTTATAAAAATCTATATAAATCTTTAAAAATGCCAAGCCAAAATTTATATATATATGCAAAAACCTATATAAATGTGTGAATATATAGCGTAAATGGAAGTATTATATAAATTAATATCAATATATGCTAGCCAATATCTTTTGTAGATAGTTTATATATAGGTTGCAGAAATTTGCTGATATGTGCCAATCTGATAGGTTACAAATACGTGCCAAGTATTGGTGAGCTATTGGTATAGCATATATCGTCTGGATTATACTAGATTTCGGTGATCTATATGTGACCTATTGGCTAGCAGATAGGTTGCTAAAATTTTATTGTTCAACTAGTGCAAGAGATAATAAGATTTGGGCTTTAATTTTATCATTTATTATTTACTAAATTTAGGCCAGCTAGTATATACTAGTATATAAGCAGTTTTTTTTATGAGCTAGATCTAATAAATAATAAATGATAAACTTGAAATCTGAAGTCTTATTCTTTCTTGGTAGCACCTATTTATTACCCAAGGTACAGTTGTCCTCCTCTATAATCATGCTGTTTGTTTAATACAAAAGTGTGATTATAAATAAGAGTGATTATATAGTGTTTATCCTATATAGTCATTCTCCCCTATAATCACACAGTTGGGCACGTACCTATCTGGTGATAGTATAGAGGTGTGACTATATAAAAGTATTTCTATATAATCACATTATATAAAATTATAAATATATATGATTATAAAGAAGTAATTATAAATTATATAATTAATAACAAATTTTGCTATTTTTACTTGAACTTTGACAATAGATATCTCAATAACTAGTAATCAAAATTGGCTCAAATTTACATTATCGATAGTGGTTATATTCTTATATAGTATAAAAATTTTAGCTGATTTGGTCTAATAGATTTTAAAAAATCACTTGTATATGATAGTTAATTTTTTTAAAAAAATTAACTATCATATACAAGTGGTTACTTGAGAACTACTAACCCAAATCGGCCAAAATTTTTATATATCATATGATAATATTTTTCTATATATGATAAAAATTTAAGCCGATTTAGATTACTAGTTATCGAGATATATATTGTCAAAGTTTGAGTAAAAATAACAAAAACTTTATTAAAAAAATTTACTATTTTTACTCATAATTTGACAATAAATATTTCGATAACTAGTAATCTAAATTGGCTCAAATTTTTATTATAGATAGTAACGATATTTTTATATGATATATAAAAATTTTAGCCGATTTATTTGGTAGTTCTCAAGTAATCATTTGTATACGATAGTTAAATTTTTTTACAAAAAAGACTATTGCATACAATCAATTATTTAAAAACTACCAAACAAAATCAGCTAAAAGTTTTATATATAATAAGTGAATATAATTATTATCTATGGTAAAAATTTGAGCTGTTTTGGATTACTAGTTATTGAGATATATATTGTTAAAGTTTGAGTAAAAATAGTAAAATTTATAATAATTGATTAAAAAAATTACTATTTTAATTCAAATGTTGATGATAGATATTTTGATAACTAGTAATCCAATTCAGCTCAAATTTTTATAATATATAAATAAGTTATTATTATATTATATATAAATATTTTAGCTGATTTGGTCTGGTAGTTCTCAAGTAATCATTTGTATACGATAGTTAATTTTTTTTAAAAAATTGACTATTGTATATAAGCGATTACTCGAGAACTACTAAACCAAATCGGCTAAAATTTTTATATACAATAGAATAATATCTTAATCTATAACTATATACTAAAAAAATTTGTGTGTAACAATAACGTTTAAATTACCTGTATAAATTAATTTATTAAATCGTGTAACTATAAATTGTAAGAATTTTATTGGCTTACTTTAAATAGAATACTTTTTGATACTTTGATGCGAAGAATAATTATAACACGTTACTTTATTTGCTACATGCCAAATAACTATTTACCGTAAATAATTGACCTGGAAGATGTTATATACTTATATTTTTTATGTTGTATATTACAACAGTACAAAACAATAACACTTTTTTTTTTTTTTACATTACTTCACAATAAATGTAAATTTGTACCACCAAAGTACTGAATACGTTTTGTACCAAAATTTTTTTTTTGTAACTCAAATATTAACTAATTTACTTTTAACTACTTGCTAGAATATTAAGTTCTTTAGCAAAATTTTCGATGCTAACTTAATCCTGTTTCAAACTATATAGTATCACAATGACAAGTAAGTTTTGTAACAAAATCATAATAGACTTTATAACTGTTCACAACTTTAATTCTAATTAAACCTACTTAATCTTAACTTTAACTACATGTCATGTATCTTAACATCAAGTAAGCTTTGTATCAAAATTTTTTATGATAAAATTCCCGACTATTAGTTTAGTACAAACTAACTCACCCTTAACACATACTATGTAACAAATCTACTATGTGTCATAACAGCAAGTAAGTTTTATACCAAAATTTTTTACAGTAAATCATGTTAGAATTCATGATTGTTAATATTGCAAATTATCTCAATCTTAACCACATACTTTGTATCAAGATAGCAGATTTATAACATCATTTCTAATACAATAGTAGGATATTACTTTTTATATTAGTTTTTTTTTTTATAGTCGTAGCTCTTAATTACTATATATTATATTTATTATTTTTTAAATATTAAGGTTTAAAAAAGAATTTCATAACTGGACAAGTGACAACCACAACGTTGATTAATTAATTCAACAAATACAACTTAATGCAGAGAAGTTTAAAGCATTATTAAATGGATACTATTTAGTAAATTTGCAAATATAAGGTATCTTGCTAAAGGAGGTTTTGGCACTGTTTTTAAGGCAGTATAGATTGACGGATATATTATAGAACTCGATTTTTGGACAAATAAGTGGAAAAGAAGTTTGCAAATAAATGTTTGTTTAAAAAGTCTTGATAATTCTAAAGATATAAAACGAGAATTTTTAGATAAAGTAAGTATTATAATTTAATATTTATTAAAGTATAGTAATCTTACTCTAATTAATATTTTATTATATAGGTTAAAAATATGGAGGCTATTTGGCAATTGCGATTTATGAAATAACTAAAAATCCAAAAGATGATAATTATGGAAGGAAGTCTTTGAAAATTGTTAGATAGTAAATATGGTGAAGCTATGTAATATAGATTAGCTATTTTAGAAGCCTAGTCTAATGCTGATAGACTTGATACAATTTATAATGTCAAATTAGTGCATAAAGATTTTCATTCCGGAAATATAGTTAATCAAAATATATATAGCCGATTTTGGCTTTGTAAGCCAGTGTCACAAAACTCAAGTTCTAAAGCACTTTTTAGTGTGCTTCCCTATATTGCATCAGAAGTATTATATACGAATGGAAAGAAATACACTCAAAAATCTGATATATATTCTTTTGGAATAATTAAGTTAGAAGTTTTTACTAGATATCCTCTATATCATGAAATTTCGTATAATGAAAATGTCGGATATAAAGCCACAATTCCTTTTTAGATTTGATGAATAAATGCTTAGACGCAGAACCTCAAAACCAACCAACTGCTAGAGAATTAGCTAATTCGCTGAATTATTTTTTTGAAGATTTAAAAATGAAAAAACTGAATTATGTAAACAAATTAAAGACTCAGGTAAAAATTTTTCAATTTATATAATAATTCACTGCTATTTTTAGTAATTCATATAATTTAATACAAACTAATTCAACCTTAATTACACATACTCTTTATTAAGATACCAGGTTTCGTGACAAAATTTTACTACAAACTAACCCGACTACTACTTACCAAGCGGCTAACAATGTCCAAGGCGATACAGGAGTAATTACTTACAATACTAATAATTACAATTTACATACCGATGAAGGTTTCCGGAATTACTTAAAAATGATGAAAGAATGATGCTACTAACGAAAATAATTCTGCCAGACAAGCTTTATTCAAAGCCCTACTTTAGATATCTGAGGTTCTCAACATGCTGCAACCATTTTATTGCGTTGCTAAAGGTAATATTGCCTTAAACGGAGGAGGAGTAGAAACAGACTGAACTTCCGATGATGATAAAGTGAAAGCATTCTGTGTCACTGCAGTAGAGTGTAAGTTGTGTAAAAAAAATTTTCAGTAATTCATAATAGAATTCATAACTGTTATTCTAATACAAACTTACATAGGTCAAATGAAAGCAAATTAGGCACCATGTAATCCAGATACGAATCTAATGTAAAATGCAAATAGGAGACCTTTAAGATACAAAATCAGGTTCGTATAAAAGTTCAATACAGTATATTGGAATGCAATAGCTTTATAGGTAAATCAATAAAGCTTTATCGATTTACCTATAGAGCTATTGGCATTCTGATGTATTGAACGCCTATACGAATCTGATTTTGTATTTTAAAGGTCTCTTATTTGCGCCAAATATCCATTTCACATCGGGTTTATATCTGGATTATGTGATGCTAACTGGTGCCCAATTTGTCTTTATTTAGTGATGGTAAAGAATTGGGTATCTAATATTATAATTAAAAAGTTGTAGATCATTCGGAGTATCAAAGAGCAAATTTATATTTAATAATTTTTTTCTGCATATTAATGTAAAAATTTTTTTTGTAATTTAGTTTATATTATAAATAAAAGTTTGAGTTTAAATATCTAATAAAGCCTCACTTTACGAATACTAATTGTAATATATAGCTATTATATGATCTTAGATCAATTGAATTGCTGAATTTGTAGATTAGTATGAATTGATGTTTGTATGTATAATAATATCAAAAAATCTGCACTTAGTGGATTTACAAATTTGTTAACATAGTTTTGATTAATTATATGATATTAGACACCTTAGTAAAGAAACCATGCAATGCTTATATGATATATCAGTTAAATAAAAATCTAATCATTACCGATCAGCCAATACTTTTAGATATTAGAATACTACTAAACTATAATTTAGAAACTGTTAGACAAATGCAACTTAGTGGGCTAAAAAAAAGTGTTGGTTCTTTAATTGTTATAATTGAAACTTGAATCTATAAATATCAAAAATATGCTAATATTTTAATAAACAGTATTGATGTTGATTTTGATATTTATAGATTCAAGTTCTGATCATAACAATCACAGAACCAACATTTTTTTTTCAGCCTAACTAAGTTGCATATTGGGCAGAATAGTTATTTATAATTTAATTCAGATAAATAAATATTAAATATCTAATTAAATATAGCATAATTTTTTTTTTTTTTTTTTTTTTATTAATATAATGTCATAGTAGAAACTTTATTACAATAAACCTATATTAATCTAGA
>CAJVPY010006318.1:0-10622 GCA_910591965.1 Dentiscutata erythropus | reverse complement strand
AAATTACTGTATTCGACAATTTGCCCAATATTGGTGTTATCCGGCAATTTATGATCATGATTGGTAAGGAGTCGCTCGCTGAGTTTTAATTTTGAATATTGGAATAAACATAATTATATCGTAACAAATGAAAAAAATAACAAAAAGAAATTTTTTCATGATCATATGAGTTTGCCAGATAATATCCAATTTTTAATACTGATAATTAAAAATCATCATCAAATAAAATATCATTGCTTAAAAATATCATTGATAAATTGCTTAAAAAAATATTAGTATTGATCAATCATTTAAAAAAATTGCAATAAAGAAAAAATATATATATATAAAATGAATATTCAGCAAGTTCTACCATCTCGTGATACACTTCGAAAACGTATTAGCAGAGAAAATGAAACTCCTAACCAAAATGAAAAACGTCGCATTAACGATTGAGAAAATAAACGTAAGAAAAGGGAAGAAGAAACTGCAGAAAAGCGTGAGATGCGTCTCAGAAGAGACCATGAACGAAAACAACAAAAAAGAACAAAGCATGCTTTAGAAAGTGTTGATGAACATCTCAATCACCAAGATGAAGTCCCAAACCAAAATATTAACATACCTCACATAGAACCACTTCCCGTTCTTGCCGAATCTGACTAAAATCTATTACAAAATTTTCGCACAGAAATTAATAAACTTACTAATACACTTTGTCCTGTATGTAATGAGCATTTTCCATCTATTGAGCTCATAAAGAAAGAATGTTGCCGTCATTGCTATTATGATAAGAATGTGATAAAAAAATTCTCCAAAGAAAACAATATGGACCCGGGTAATGTACCTGAGGAATTACAAGGGCTTACTGAGATAGAGGAGATGTTAATTGCACAAATTTTTCCTGTCGTTTCAGTGTATCGTCTTCATGGAGGTCAGTATGCATACCGTGGCAATATTATCAACTTTCCACAAGATGTATCAGAGTTTACAACTCGACTCCCTCGACATCCATCATCATTGGATATTCTTGTTGTGCATCGTCAGTCTGCAAATAGTTCAGCGTTCAGAGATTTCAATGTCCGTCGCGTTAAAGTTACCTGTGCACTTTATTGGTTAAAAGCAAACAACCGTTATTACGCTGATATTATTATTGACAACGAAATATTACGATCTTTACCTGACAATGGTCCCATTGATGATCAGCTCCCCCAACTTGAAGATGTAGAAGGCGAATATTTTGATAATAATGATGATGAAGACGAAGACATAATAACTAGCAACTTCCTCTTCCATCTTCTAATGAAGAAAGTGCTATTGCTAATACTCTTGGTCGAATGCAAGCTAATAATCTTCCTATTATGTGGCCGAATATAGATGGAAATCCTATTAATGAGTTCCAAACTCCTGGGTACATCACACGCGTATTCCCAACTTTGTATCCAACCGGAGATGGCGATCTTCGGTCAGAACATGTAAGAGAAATTAATCCAGCTGAATATTTCTCGCATATACTAAAATACAAAGATGGAAGATTTGCACAACATGCTCGGTGGCGGTACTTTGCGCTAAATTCACAGATGCGATGGAGGGCACTTCAAGAGGGAAAAGTATATGTTAAACAAAGTTTAAATGGAGAGCAGCTTAACATTGAAGATGTCCAAGAGATGGCAGATAATGATAGTCATATGGCAGATAAGATCGTACGATTCGGTGAGGGCTTGCGTGGAACTCGGCAGTTTTGGAACAAGAGACGGTCTGAACTTACGGACATGATCAGGCAGTTGGGGTCTCAAGGGATGATTTTTTTTACTTTCAATGCTGCCGATCTACATTGGCCAGAACTTCATGAGCTTATATCACATGGCGAGAACCCAGTAACAGGACAGGATACAAGTAAACAAAGACGCCAAGACCTAATCGACAATCCACATATTGCTGCATAGTTTTTCGAAAAACGCTTTAAATTATTCTTAGAAAAAGTGTTGATTCCTAAATGGAAACTTGTGGACTGGTGGTATAGGTTTGAGTAGCAACATCGTGATAGCACTCATGTACATGGTATTGGGAAAATACAAGATGCGCCAATTATTGAATGGGAAAGAATGAAAGAGAATGAAGAGACA
The DNA here is from genome assembly GCA_910591965.1 of Dentiscutata erythropus. Lineage (NCBI taxonomy): Eukaryota > Fungi > Glomeromycota > Glomeromycetes > Diversisporales > Gigasporaceae > Dentiscutata > Dentiscutata erythropus. The sequence continues at coordinate 8,520 of CAJVPY010006318.1, read as the reverse complement.
ATGAGTAATGTGGTGCAATACTTAGATTCATTAGTTACTACGATTAATCCTGGGCTTGACGCACCTGTACCTAATTGCCACTCTTGCCAGAAACGCTCCGATGAAATGTACGATGACCTGCAGGATTACATAGAGTTGGTTAACAAGCTGCAAAGACATACACGTTGCAGTCTTTCATATTGTCTTCGTGTAAACTCTATGGGCCAACAAAATTGCAGGTTTGGATATCCAAAAGAAACAACAGAAAGCACATACTTACGTGACAATAATGGTCAACCTGAGCTCATCACGGCAAGGAACGACCCCTACATTAATCCACATAATCGACTTCAGCTTCAGGGCTGGCATGCGAATGTCGACTTAAAACCGATTCTAAACATGAATGCCGCTATTCAATACATATCAAAATACGCAAGTAAATCAGAACCGCGGTCTGCTGCTTTCTCAGATATATTAAATCGGATTCTTAATAATAGCAGACCTGGCGATTCATCTCTTGGCGTGTTTCAGAGATTATTGCTCCATACTATTGCAGAGCGCGATATTTCCGCTCAAGAGACATGCCATCTCCTCCTTAGTATTCCCCTCTACCACTCAAGTCGTCGATTTGTTACTTTAAATCTTAACAAAGAGGCTCCACGGTGGCTTTATGGCACTGGATATACGAATGAAGAAAACTTTTCAGTAAATAGTGAAGTTGGGCGAACTGTACAGTCACCTCTGCAGAAGTATTGGAGTCGACCCATTGAACTTGAAGACCTTTCACTCTTTCAGCTTTACCTAAGGTATAATTTTTGGAACAATCAGTGGAAAGAATGCGAGTGTGAAAACATAGTACGAATTTGGCCACGACTATCACCTAAGCGTAATGGTCCTCAATGGGAAGAATTTTGTCGCGTAAAGGTTCTGCTTCATGTTCGTCATAGAAATCTTAACCAATTAACTAAAAATGGGACTGATTCATAGTCAGACCTCTTTAATAAGCATCATGCAGAGATCGAAAACGAGCATGCTGATTTACTTGGTCCCCCTATAAATAACTTGGAAAACGAATTTGTTAATGAAGAAAGCGATGATGAATGAGAAGATGATGACCAAGAAAGAGAGATGCGACTTGAGTGGATGATTCTATCAGAGATGGGACCAAATGTAATTATTGAGAATTCTTCTGGGTTGGGTTCACGTGATATTGATCGAAATTACGATTGGGTTGGCGATGTTAGATAGCATCATTCCGATCTTAATTTTGCAGACATGGCTAATATACAACAAGCTCGCACTTCTGGCACTATTAATGATGAGAGCTCGGTCATTAATTGTATTGTAGATTCTCATACCTTAAATGAGAAACAATTGGCAATATTCAAGCGAATTGAGTCTCATTATAGCGACTTGATTGTAAATCCTAGCCAAGTTGAACCACTCAAACTTATCATAATGGGAACTGTGGGAACAGGAAAATCACATCTAATTAAAATTATTCGAGATCGTCTCCAGGAAATGGCAAGGATTTATAACGTCAATACCCAATCACCTATACTTGTATTTGCACCAACTGGAGTTGTAGCGTTCAACATTCACGGGACAACGGTCCACTCAGCACTCTCAATTCCAATAGGAAGTGCTAATTTAGATATAGACGGTGAACGATTGAAACAACTACAGAAAAGACTAAACGGTGTGAACTATTTCATCATTGACGAAAAAAGTATGGTTGGGCGTCGAATACTTGCCGTAGTTGATATGCGACTACGCCAAGCATTCCCTGAGCATAAAAATCAGCCCTTTGGTAATTGGTCAGTTATTCTTGTTGGCAATTTTGGTCAACTTCCTCCAGTGCTTGATGAGCCTATGTACTCGCAAACCTTCCGACGTGATCCATTATCAAACGACAGTATTACTACATATAAACAATTCCAAGAGGCCTATAAACTTGATATAGTTCAGCGTCAATCAGGAGATTCGGAAGAGCAACGTAATTTCAGAGCTATTCTATTGCGGCTACGTGATGGTGAATCTACGGTAGCTGATTGGAAAGTACTTGCTGCGCGATTTATTGATTCACCAACCATTTTATCTCCAGAACATGATCAATTCTCAGATGCCACGTGCATCTTTCCCCAGAAGATCGATGTTAACGAATTTAACATCGACAAACTTAAATCTTTGAACTGCCCTGTTGCTAGAATTAATGCCATTCACACAGGTGGCAATGAAGCACGTAAGGCCGATTCTGATACAGCAAAAGGCCTTGAGGCACAATTATTACTAGCAAGAGGTGCACATGTTATGCTCAGGGCTAACTTATGGACAGAAGTAGGGTTAGTGAACGGCTCAATGGGCATTGTCCAAGAAATCGTATTTGAAGAAAATCAAGGCCCACCCTCCCTTCCCATTGCACTTCTAATAGAGTTTGATAATTACACTGGTCCTGCTATTACGACTATAGAAGGTAAAAAAACTCGTTCCAATTTCACCCATCAGACATACCTGGAAGGAGAAAAAAGGAATCTGCTCGCGAATGCAGGTCCCTGTCATTCTTGTATGGGCTATTACTGTACATAAGAGCCAAGGGCTAACATTACAAAAGGCTGTAATAGATCTCAGGAAAAAGGAGTATGCTGCCGGCATTTCATTTGTGGCAATTTCCCGAGTCTGTGCTCTCAGAAATATCCTTTTTAGACTATTTTCACTTGATAGGCTTCAGCGTATCAAAACTTGCAAAAGGCTACAAGAAAGAATGGCTGAGGAAGGACGGCTAAGTTCCATGATTCCTCAAATCGGGCCCATGTGATATTGAAAATTTTGTATATTGACAAATAATAATTATTATTATTTTACGTTCATAAAAAGAATAAGGCAGAAGAAAATTTAGCTGCTAACCCTTTTTCAACATGACATTTCATTAAATTATTAGATTTTATACCTTTTTTTCATATTACCTGAAAAATTCTTCATTGCAACTGATATTTAAATTTCGTCAAAATGCTAACTTCGAAATAAAAAAAATCTAGATCTAACAATGAAGGTAAGTCATACTCATATCTTATATCTAGGATTGTTAAAAAGCTTGTTGGACCCGGTCCTTGAGTCGACTTCACATGGACTTTTTAGCACTCAAACCTGTTCTGGACAAAATTCAATATGCATGTCCAATTTCTGAATTTGTGATCCATATCGATATAGTATTAACACTTTTTTGAAGTTTTTATTTTTCATTTGAAATGTTACATTTTTAAAGTGATCGGACCCGAATAAAGGATAGGTTAGTGGAATGTCTAATTTTACACGATGTTCATGTATTGTCATATATTGTTTAGCCAATCAAATTACAAGTTTTAAAAGAATAAAAAAAATAGATAAAATCGAAGTTACAGTATATGAATTTAACTTCAGAATATACATATGCAATATATTTTTTCGCTAAATGAGTGAGTACATAATTGTTCTGTTTATTTATTAACTAATAACGAACTAACTTCTAATATCATTATAAAGACTTTTGTGTATATAATTTATAAAGACTTTCATGTATATAATCTCAAACTCAGATATCTTATATAATCTCTAATCATACAACGGTTATTTTTATAGAAGTTTAAAGTTTTATACAATCTTATCTTAGATACTTTTTATAGTCTTTCACATTTAAAAATTGTTTAATTTATATTATTAAGTTTTTTAAGCTTTTAAAGGTTTTTTTTTTTATAAACATATAACTATATAAGAAAAAGATGTTATAAATTAACTCTCAAACCCACGGTACCTTACTAGATCGTTGCTTTTACTTTTTTTTTAGTTTTTATTGCTCAACGTTTAAGAATTGTAGTTCGGTATTTCTTAAATTTCTTAGTTACATATATACCTTTGCAAGGTAAATCGTCATATAAAAACTGTGAAATTCACTGGGATTCAACTGATATTATTAAAATACTGTACAAAGCTCTCAAGTTTACAAAGTACTATGGGAGTAAGTAACATGAGCTTTTTGAAAAAGTACTTTAAAACAATATAAAAAAGTTTTTTATGAATTGTTGATCAAAATTTTGGGTTATAAAACTAGTATAGTAATAATACTAGTCTAAAAAATTTTGCATATCATGTGACCTTATTGCAAAAAAAATATTTTGATATTAGATTAAAGTTATAAGAAAATTTTACAAGGAAAATTTTTTATTAGTACACAGAAGGCAGTTTTATAAACAAAATTAATATCTAGCTTCAGACCTTATTGGTTTCCAATACCTAGTTTAAAAGTATTATTATTTAATAATTAATTGTATATAGTTTAAAAGTATTATTATTTAATTAATTTTTTTTTTTTTTTCTTTAATAACTTTATACTAATTTATTTTTTTATTATTATTATTTTTTTTAATCAGTTTTGTCTTTATTTATTTGAACAACTTTCTAGACTATCAACGTGTATATAATCTCTTTGAAGTTTAATGTTTTAATCTAATAAAAACTCATTAAGCCGAAGCCCAAAGCGACCCACTAAAACAACAATTAGTCTCTCTTAGGATCCAAAACTTACTAAGAATTTTATACCGACTTGGGTACACCTCTTGATACTGACGGGTTGTTGTTCACCATGTCAAGACTGAATTTTTTCTCTTCTAATTTTTCCCTCTTCTCAAAGGGCACGAGGTAAGGGAGGGCAAAAAACAAAAGAAATTTTTTTCAAAAAAACGACCAAAAAAAAAAAACAAAAAAAAACAAAAAAAAAAGGTACAGATTGTGAAAAAAGAAAAAAACAGACAGGAAGAAAAAAGTTCTAACATAAATGTTAGGTTGTTGTAAAAATTATATAATACTCTTCTATTTAGCTCTACTTTAAATAAAGTTCGCATTATATTTAAATCCACCTTCGGGGTAGAGTTAGCCCTGCAAGAAATTTTTAGATAATCCTCTACTTCGCATCAACGTTAGTCATTATCCTACACGTAGACTTGTGACTCTTGTTTACTTACCAAATCCAGATGAACCAGTAGATAGCAACCAGGTGTTTGGAGACAAATACGGTACATAGGCTCTGGAATGAGTCCTGGTCAAAAAAGAAATCCCTGGTAGTGGCACCAAGTGGCTTGAGATACAAGTACCTAAGTGATGGCACCTTTACAGAAATGTCGTGTCCTTGTCATCGTTGGTGCCGTATATAGAGAGTTGAATCCTAGTACTGTGGCAGCACTTGGTTTGAGATACAGACTAGGTTATTAAAAAGATTTGAAAATAGATCAGAAAGAATTTTAAGGTTAAGTGTAGACTTACAACAAAGATATACAGATGTTGTATCTGGTATATAATTTTTAAATCACCTGGCATAGGTTATAATAGTGCATTCAAATTGCTTAATTTTTTTCTTTTTTCTGCTTGTTTTATCTATTTTCATTTATATTAGAATCGGTTTAGATTTCCCTTTCCTTTTTTTCTTGTTGTTTTATTTTTTCTTTTGAGTTTTGTTTTCTTTTTTAAAACAATTTCTATTTTTTTCAGTTATGAAAGAGCCTTTAGAGATTTTCTTTAAATGTACTTTCTTTCATAATTTTAGTATATATATTAGTTTTATGTAGAAGTAAGAGGTAGTATAAATTTGCTGAAATCTAAGTAGATTGAGTTCGGGAAGATATTACCAAAATTTTAGGTAGGTTAATTTTGAAAGGAGAGATTAGCTTTTAAAAAAAATTTTTTTTTTATAATTTGGCATATATGTTTGCGTTATGCAGAAGTAGAAAAAAATATATTCTGCTCGAACATTGGTGAAATAAGTCTAGAAGGCAAAATGTAATCAGTTCGAACTTAGGTAGCTAAGTACCAAGCTATAGCAAGTTTTTAAATATGAGTAGCACCGTATGTAAAGCTTGTTGGCAAACATCAGTGTAGTAACCATACTTGGGCACTTTATAGCAGCTGGGTATTTGCCTAATACATAAATTAGATAGTTAATTTTGTAAATTACAAAAATTTTAATAAATTAATGTGAGGTTATCAAAGAAAAAAAAAATAGTAATTATGTAATTACTATATTATTACTATATAGTTACTGTGTACAGTTATACCTTTTTATAATCACCTCTATATAATCACATCATATAAAAAAATAGTATATGAAAACTATTTCTAAACGATAGTTACTGTTCTAAGGACTCTTTTCACATATCTTATATATCTAGTATGGCTATTTGTATTTTTTCATAGTGAAGTGTTTTTTGGAAATTTTTGGTAAAAGTAATTATCAGAAAGAGTTGAACTGAAAAAATTTTAAATTTAATTAATACTTAGTATAATTTTTGGCTTTATATTTTATTTATTTAGTTTAATTTAAATTTTTAAAAAGTATTTACAATATACTAGTAGGCCTTTGTAGATGCTTTTTGTTATCTTAATTCTTACAAAAAAGAGCACACCTAACAAAAAGAAGAACTTTCATCAAGAATAGATTATATATAGCTTGGAGAAAAAATGTGTAAAAGATTATATAAAACATCAATAAAAGATATAAATATAATTACTAATAGTAATTACAAATTAATCTGAGCAAAAATATATATAAATACAATATTTAAGTATAGTAATCTTTGGGAAAAAAAAAGAAAAAAGTTTAACAAGAAGAATTTTCTATACTATAAAACTATAGAAGAAAACTAGAAAGTTTATAGTAAAAGTGTAGAACATTTACTAAGAAGCAAAAAAATTAATAATAAAAATCCCCAAAGTAGTAAAATTAATATTAATAAAGAATGTGATATTATAAGCAATACAATTATATAAGTAACAACAAAATATACTCTAGATTAATATTAAAAAAACAAAAACATATTTAAAAAAATTAATTCTGAAATACAAAGTTTATAAAGAGATTAAGCTTTTGTATTAGCTACAAAAGAATATATATATATATATGATAAAGAAAAAATAAATAGTATAGATTAAACAAGTTTTAATATACAAATTAAAAAGATAAACTAAATATACTAAGATACAAATCTTAAATTTGTCAGAATATTGAAGCTAGGTAAAAATAGATAAGTTAAAAAAATTAGATAAAAGTATTAAGAAAAAAGGCAGAAAAAGAAATATGCAAAATCAAAAAGAAACAATCTCTTTTCGACAATCACTTGTACCAAAATTTCCTACTAAATAGAAAAACTAAATTTTTGTTGGAGAGTTGTGACCTACTTAGTGGTTTGTTTAGAGATCAACGAGTGCTTCTGGGACTTCTCTACAAGACATTTGGCATGCAAGCCAAGAGTGTTATTATACAAGATAACTGGCAAATGGTGTCTTTGTATAAAAAATCTTGGTGAAGTGTGGGCAAAGCTCAACTTTGTCGACAAAGCTTTTAGGTGTTACTTCAAAAAAGAACATAGAGAAAACAACAAAATATACGTTTTTTTAAAGCTGCACTCTTTTCACTTAGACAAGTGGTTTCTTTTTTACTTTCTCTCTCATTTCCTTATCAGTCTTCCAAATTTTCTGCAAAAAGTGAGAGATTTGGCTTACCCTCTCTAAAAGATCAATATTGTTTACTTTCCAAATTCAGACGGACTCAGTAGAATACAACCATGTAACGTGTTTATTTATGAATATAGCGCTACTCTGAAAAAGTCAGTTCGGAACTTCTGGTTAAAGAGATATTCGAATATGGTCATAGGTCAAAAAAACATTATATATTAAGGCAAAGCTTTATAGTAGAGATATACAATTGTTGTATTTGTTATATAATTTTTTCAGCTTTACACAGGTTATAATAGTGTACTTTTGTTATGAAGAGAGATGCAATCCCTCTTAACTTCATATTCTTGTTCTATAAAATTTTTTTATTTTTTTTTATTTTTCTTTTTTGGGTTTTTTTATTTTTTATTTACTTCGCTTTTTTCCTTTTCTCTCTTTTGTTCAATTTTCTTTTTTAGTTATAGTTTGTTTTCGTTTTTTATAAAATTTTTTTTTGGATAATTTTAGTCATTCATGATCTGGTAAAACAGAGTTGCACTTAGACCTGAGCTAGATTTCACACCACAATATGGAACCGAGTAGAGCCAGACTTTTATCTTTATATTTCTATGTATTTATGTTATTATAAATATTAATAAATAGGATTAGTTATGGCCAGACCTGTCAACATTTAAAAAAAAAAAAAAAAAAAAAAAAAATCAAAAAGAAAGAAATCAATACTAAAATTAAACAGAGATTTAGTATAATAAGAAAAGATAAAAAAAATACTACAAAGTTTATTAAATAGACTATATAACAAAGTAGCAATAGATAAAGAAATACTTGTAGAAAAAAGTGTATATTAACAAAACCGAAAGCTTATTAGTAAAAAGTCAAAAGTTAAATAGCAAGTAATAAAGCACTTCCAAAAACACTTTACAGAAACTAGCTATTTTTTTCAATAGAGTTAAAATAATTTTAAAAATATTAATAAATTTTTTAATAATTGTAAGATTATTTTATAATAAATTTTTAGTGTAAAAATTTTAAAATTGTTCTAAAATTATTTTAAGACTATTATTTAAT
>CAJVPY010006317.1:0-10623 GCA_910591965.1 Dentiscutata erythropus | reverse complement strand
ATTATATGCTTTTTTCTTTATTCAAAACTTTGAACATGTTCATGAACTTTGAACCTAGGTTCAATAGGAACACTAAATGACACAAAGTAATGAAATATATACTTATTCTTTTGTAAATTTCGACTTGAACTTTAATAAAACCTTTCGTAACTCAATTCAATGAACTGAATTGACTCGTAACCTCGAAAAGGATTATTGAGACTCAAAATTCTATATAACAGCCTCTTTACATTTTGGAACTTGGTCACGTGATTTTCATTTGAAATTTCTTTCGTCCTAAGAAAAGATTAATTTGAAAACATGAAAGTAAACTGTCTCACCTCCTTTGGCATCACCAGCATTAGCTGATTTTATAAACAACTGAAATAAGATATAATTTTAAATCCATATATCAACTTTAGATCATATTATTGCTCTAAATATCAAATTCTGTTGATGTCATATTTTCATCACGTACATATTAACCTTCGCTTTTAAGACTGATTTATTTAAGTCATATATATATTATTTAAAATCCTTCTCCTTTAACGTTATTATCAATCAATCATATCTCTTTCACCGTTCTAAGAAGTATTACTTCTTAATATTATTCCCAAATTATTTTAATTCATCACTTTTACATTTGCATTCTCAGTTATTATCATTTAAAGTTCACTGTAATTGATTAGTTTAAGTTATTTATATTTTTTCTTTATTTATATAAACCCAATCCCGTAATCAGTTGGAGTTCAAATTGGCACTATTTGTCTATAATCGCCTTGCTCTTTCAAACACAACCATTACATTTGGTGCTGATTGTGTAGAAGTTACATAGACACCCACACTAATTAAATAAACAGGATTAGTTTAAAACTTTTAAAAGACCTTAATATTAAGAATTATTTGAAACTTATCAATTATCATGGCTCAACATAATCCTCCGAATCTGGTTAACTTGCCCGCAGTTAATCCGCCACAACGACCTGTTGCTGGTAATCTAGCTCTCCCACCACAGCAGCTGGTTATTCTTCCACAGCCACCTCAGCAACCTCAACCACCTCAACAGCCACAACTATTGAATCTTGTTGACAATTTAGCCACACAAATTGGGCTATTAATTCAACAGATACAAGCAGCTCCGGCCCCAAAGGTTAATTATAACCCTCCCAATAGAGAATTGAGTCTGGTGGCATATCCTGATTTTATGGGTGGGGACCAGGACCCCATGACTTGGCTCGATGAGATCGACTACTAACCTTGTAACTAATAACTGCCAAATTCCAATAATCGTTTTCTACCTAAAGGGTGTAGCAGCAACTTGGTGGACAACCACACAGCGACCACCAAACCCTATTAATGCCTGGAATGACCTGACCCACCCGAACACAAGTTTTCATCCCCACCTTATCATTCAGTTTCATACCCCCACTTTGGAAGAAAAATAGTTTGCTGAATTGGCTACCCGTAAGCAGCAAGTAGGAGAAGACATTGATATCTAACACACCGCAATTCAAGAATTGCTTCGTCAAATAGAAATTGAAGCTCAACCCTACCAGAAAACTGCTAAAGCCCAACTCTTCTTGAATGAATTGCAACATAATATTGTGCTGGCCGTTGCTTCTTTTACCCCCAATATATTACAGGTGGCATACGACCTCACCAAAGCCTATAAAGGCGTCTGTAAACAAAACTGCCTGTTCCTACCTACTCTATCAGTGCTTTGTATTTCTTCCAATCTATTCCAAATATATCTGCTGATTCCACACCTTCAGTAGTAACTTCTGAGACAGCCATTGATAAGTTAACCGAAGCTGTAAATAAAATGTTAACCCAGTTGCAAGAACGACGCGCACCTACCTTAGGAAACTTTAACAGAATAGTCTGTTATAAGTGTGGAAGAGCAGGTCATATTAGTCATAACTGCTATGCTACCAATATACCAAATACTCTATCTAATACACCCCAAGGTTACCCTCCTCTAAATCAATTGTATAGTCCCAGTCAAATCCTGAATCCTGTCGTATATCCTTACCCTAATACAAATTTCCAAAATACCTCTACACCTGCTAATCTTAACCCTGCTCATAATAATAACGCTAATACTAATATTAACCCTAATGCAGATAATGCGTCGGAAATGCAACCTCAAGTGGCTTTACAAGCCTTACTAGCTATGGCAGCTAGTTTAAATTCTTCCCTGGCCCAAGATAATTCAGATAACCAAAATACTGCTAATAATCAAACCACCTTTCTTAATTTATTCGAAAAAGATATACCCTTTTTAACTGTGAAGTCTCGGCCTTCGAAATATCTTCAAGAAGAGAATGGTGACCTAGAGTCTGGTGTGGAGGAATCATTAGAATTACTGCTAGAAAAAGAAAAAGAACAAGAAAAGGATAAACAAGAAAAAGAAAAAGACCATTTAAATAAAGAAAAAAATAACATAAATTAAGAAAAGAATATAAATAACTCTTCTAAGGTTCCTGTGGCTAAGCATAAACGTGTCCTGATAATTAGACGAAAAGTTCCTTAAGATGAGATACCCCAAATATCATCCTTGGTTCCATTATCACTGACCTATGTGATAAACCAGCTAATATTACAATTGAACAACTTCTTCACACCATTCCTACTATGAGAACTGAATTAATTTGAAGCTTATACAAAAAGAAGACCATTTCTAAAAGAAAGACAAAGGTTAATATTAATCTAGTTCCTAATAGTAAATCCACAGCTCTATATTGTGATGCCACCGTTCTTGGTGTAGAGGTGCCTATAATAGTCCAGAGGCGACCGTTCCATCAATTTGTAGATTGTTACACAATTAATAAAGGTTTTTTTTATATTGTTTTACAATACTTTTTTAGGAAGCTTGAGTAACTTATCCTGCTATGAAACGTAGCAAAGTGCATTAAGCAAACTTGAAGTATTTGAACCGTTGTATAATATATTTCATTAATCCCTGTTAATCCTGCACCGTTATTTTGCTATTTATTTACAAAAATATGTCTGGAAATAAGCAATGCGTAGAATGTCAAACTACTGAATCGGTCAAATTTAGATCTTTAGGAGACGACAAGTGGAATGTGGTGGAGAGTAAAGGTTTGGTAAAGGTAACATGGACAAAAGGTGATAATTTATGTAATAAATGTTATATGCAATTCATAGAAAATCCCTTAAGAAAGGGCCATAAAGGAATAAAAGCCGTAGTAGGTGAAGAAAGTGTAGAGGAGGTAAGCATAGTAGAAGAAGGATGCATGAAGATTGAACTCACTAAAGCTATCAAGTCGATAGCAAAAATTTTATGAAAGAGAGCATGTAAAAAATGAGGATCCTATCTATGTGTTTAATGAAATGCAAGAATTATTTCAAGAAACTGACCCAACTTTAAAAGATTTTTTTGATCAACTTTATTCTGCAGCTCGGCCACTTGAATGTAACAAGCAAACAATGGACCGTATGAAAAAATTAATGGTGTTGATATGTTATCTTCTTGGTTCTTTGAATAATATAAAAATTAACACCTTTAAGCTTGATCTTGCTTATTATTTAGATTCAGTAGATACAACTAATGAGGGCCTAAACACGATGGCAAGTATTGGCATATCTACAACAGCAAGAACTGTAGAACGCAAAAAGAAACGAATATCAGATATACATGGAAATTACATAGAAAATGCTCTTATAAGGTATTCAGAAAATGCATTTGTGTTGAATATCGAAGATTATCATAACATTCATGTTCCAAGACAAACTGAAACTACAGAAACTTCTCGACCAACACATATGGCGTCTATCTTATTAAATCCATGTTTTGCACCGGCAATTCTATGTAATAGAATAATCAATTCGAAGATCATTGATGATAAATTGATTATAAAACATCTTGATGAGCGATTTATCGTAAACCTTGAGATTTCTTATCATAATCACAGCCGTATGTGGGATGTTAGAAAAGAATTCACCGACGATGAACTTTTAAATAGACTAACGCTATATAGTTATAATGACAGATTAGCAGAGAGAACAAGTGAACGCTATATTAAAAATGCCATTCTCGTTGATTTTGTTGCAGGCAATTTGAAAACAACTAAAGATTATATGAAAGCTCTCCAAGTCGTTTGTGACTATGAATCAATGCAGATATATCTTTTCAATCATGCAATTCCCATTGTCGCAGACTGCCTGGACAATTTTTATTTAGCAAGCCATTGCGCAACATATCCTTGCTAACAAAATGACTATTTCTCTTTTTGTGACTAATTTTTTGCCTATTATAGGTCCCCTTCATATATCTCTAAATGCTCGCGAACTTGTTTTTAAAAAAAATTCAATTTTTTTTAATGAAATCTATAAAGGTGTATTCAGAACAGGTAAGGATCTTGGTAAGACTCCACATCCATAGAGAATCAATTTAATTCTTTATATTGTATGTGCGGCATGGTTGGATATAGCCGACACTGTTTATTTGAAATTCAGTCATATGTGTAAAAGTATAGAATTTTTATATTTGACTGATTTGCTAGGTAACTTGGTTCCTCTAGTTCTAGATGTTTATGCAGTGCATCATTGAGGTGGTAATTGGCCAGCCTACGAAGAAGCCTGCATGCATTGTTGAAGCAATTTTTTTCTTCGATTCGATCGAAAGAACTATAAGCATGCACCTCTAATGTTTTTTTCTGATATTTTTTATTGGATGAAGATTAGTCATCCAATAATTGAAATGTTTACTAACCATTTCCCTTTATTAAGTGATTGTCCTGTAGAAATTTTTTACAGTATTGTTCGACAATGCACCCCTAAGTTTTTCACAGCTAAACAGTTGCAATCGGAAGCACGTTTTATTTTTTAACGCTGGGAAGATAACGAGTTTCGACAACAGTTTGTAAATTCTGTGAAATATCTATATATACTGAAACAATTGGACATACTTTCTAAAAAAAGCGCCAAATTACTTTTAGATAAATTTACTAGGATATATCAAACGTGGAATTAGTATCCTTTGATTATTGAATTTTTGTCTGACGGTATTAACACATACAAGCTTTTTTTTTTAGGTTATGAAGTAACTGACTGTTATCTTCCAAGGGGCTTCGTTACCCCCAGAAAACCCAATACTGCCATCTTATATGATTACATGAATTGCAACAGCAATTCATCTGATAGCAGTATTTTGGCATGCGGCCACGGCTATCATAGCCTTTGCTTGCAAGATAGTCAGTTTAAGTGCTTCATATATTTTGATTACCTTAAAGGCGAGGTTAAGAAGAATGTCGAGGCACTTATAACAAGTTTGTTGAAGGAAAAAGTGAAGGTTAAAAAAGAATCCAATAAAAATAGGGAAGATGCAGGTGAAGATGACTGGAATAATTTAGGAGCAGTAAAAGATGATATTGTAGTAATAGAGAATCATTTAGAATTGACAAAAGAATTATTTCTTGCACTGTAAATTTATTAGATAATAAATTATTTTCTCTGTTTACATGATATTTACTATATAGTCTATTTTATTAATAAAAATTAATTATCGAAATTCACGATTTTGATTTGTTGATCATCTTAGAAATTTATCGGAAGTGATCTGCAGTTTGTGTAACGAGCACGGTCGCTTCTGGACTATAATAGTCGATCGTGGGTCCTCTGGTAGTGTTGTTACCTCACATTTACTCTATGACCTTGGTATTAAGGTTGAAAGACCCTCTACCATAAACATGGTAAATGTACATGGAAAAAGCAAATGAGCCCTAGGAGAAATCTTCAACTTCCCTTTCACAATAGCCAGTATAGAAATTCCCATTGACGTAGTCATAACCAATGCTAGTTCATATCATGCCATCATTAGAAATGATTGGCTTTCTAAGGTCCAAGCTAAAATTGACTGGACTACCACCAAAATAACCTTTACTTGACAAGACTAAAAAATAATTGTTTCTGTCGAATTCAAAAGATTACCATCTAAACCTTTAAATAAGAATCATTCTAATAAAGTAAAAAGCCTAAACAAAGAAAAAGAAGAAGAATTAGATGAAGATTTAAGTGACGATGAATATGATGATAAAGAATTAGAAGAGAGAGTTTATAATTACTCTGGTTTGGAAGAAAATAACTATCTTTCAGATTCTTCGGAATCATCAGGGTCTCAAAAAATAAATGACATTAATCCTTCTAGGGATTTTAAAGAAACAATCATCTCAACTAATATGTTTTTAAAGTTATCTTTGTCTAAATTATCTAGTGAATCAAAAGCCTCTAGTTCTAGTTCATTTGATTCTTTAAAATCAATAGGGTCAAGTCCAGTTTCTTCGGTTACTATCACGTTAAATCTTTCTTCATTACCAAAAGTTAATAGCAATGATGATTTTAATAGTATTTTATCTTTAAATAAAGTTACCCCTCAAAATGATAACCTATCCTTATCTGCAACTTCACCTGTGTTTGTTCCCCTAGAAGAATTAAAATCTAGTAGTAGTAGCATTCAACTTAAAAATATAGTTCCAGATAAAATTCATAATAATGTTTTACCTTTAATTATAACTCCTCCAGTAGTAACCTCTTTTGAAGAATTAAGATTTTATATGTCTTAACTTCAGGTTCAATTAGGGTGTTCCCTTAATGCTTCAAACAATTTAGAGTTTAGGTCCAATAATTCAACTATTCATCTCTAGCTGTATTACCAAAAAAAGTCTTTATTGACATTTTACAAACTTTACTCTTAAATTATATTTGTAAGGAAATACCTTTACAATTATCTAATTTGAACAATCCTCTTTCATTAGTTTATTTTCAGGCAATAACCTCTAGTAGTGACGCCTCACTTTTTCCTAACAAAAATTCCCTTAATAATAATATTCGTGTTACTAACCCTGCTAATAACTAACAACAATTCTTAACTAATATTAACCCTATTAAAGTTAACAAGATAGTATTCCCATTTATCGCCATTCCTAATCTGCCCATGATATTTCTTGAAGAAGACTCAGATGAGTCTAGTGATTCATGTTTCAAGTGGTATACATCTGCTTGGAAAAGAAAAATTCCAGAGTATAAGTATAATGAGAACGATTCTGATGCCGATAGTGAAATCGATGAAATTCAAAGACTGATTAAGTTAAAGAAAGAAAAACTCAAGTTCCCTTCCACTAAATGCTTAAATGACTTGGCTGGAAATGTTTATTTTTGGGAAGAAGAAGTTAAGCCGGATCTTCATGGCTACATCTCCAGTAAGCCTAAATTAATCCTATTAGTGATATATTCGATTATTGCTTTAGAGAAGAGATTAGTAGAAGAGAAAATTTTAATTTAGATACCCTAAATGAAGAACAAGATAAACAGCTTCAAGATTTTTTAAAGTCTTATTCAGCATTATTCGCGTGGGAAGGTCATAGGTTAGGATGTACAAATTTAATTAAGTATAGCATCAATATAGAGAACGCTTTCCCTATTAAGCATAATCCATATTGGCATTCACTTGCTAAAAAGAAAATAATTAAAACTGAAATTGACCAAATATTAAAAGAAGGGTTAATCCAACCTTGCCAAAGTCCGTAGACATTGCTTGTGGTATTGGTACCTAAACCTGATGGTCAAACCAGGTTTTGTATAGATTACTGAAAACTCAATTTGGTAACCCAAAAAGACAACTATCCTCTACCTCATATTCAAGACCTTTTGGATGCTTTAAACGGATCGTCCTGGTATAGTTCCTTTGACTTTGCCAGTGGATATTGGCAAGTTGAAGTTAAAGAAATGGACAAGCTCAAAACTGCATTCACCACCCATTTCGGTGTCTATATGTTCCATGTTATGCCTTTTGGGCTAACAAACATGCTGGCCACATTTCAACATCTTATGGATTACCTTTTCCAAGACTTGATAGGAGTGTGTGTTGTCATCTACTTAGACGATATTAATGTTTATTTGAAATCTTTCAAAGATCATCTTATGCATTTAAAAATAGTTTTTGAGCGGCTAAAATTGGCTGGTCTTACTCTTAAGTCCTCCAAATGTTTCTTTGGCCGTTAACAGATAAAATTTTTAGGTCATATTGTCAAAAAAGAAGGTATATCCATTGACCCTCAAAAAGTAGAAGCGGTAAAGAATTTTTTCATCCCTAAAAACTTGAGACAATTAAGAGGATTTTTGGGATTAGTCTCTTATTATAGAAAGTTTATTAAAAACTTTACCAAAATCTCCGTACCTCTTAATCAACTACTAAAGAAAAATAAGGCTTACGCGTAAAAAGAAGAACAACAAAAGGCTTTTGAAGCCTTAAAAGAAAATTAATTACCATTTTCATTTTAGCGTACCCAGATTTTGATAAAACTTTCATCCTCTTTATTGATGCTTCCAACGTCGCATTAGGTGCTATATTATCCCAAAAGAATAAGAAAGGCTATAAGCAAGTTATATCTTACGCAAGTCGAAGTCTTACCCAAGCTGAGAAAAATTATTCCAGTACTGAAAAGAAATGTTTAGCCATCGTATGGGCCATAGGATACTTTCGCCTCTATCTTTATAAAAGCTGATTCATTCTATATACTGACCATTCTGCTCTTAAATACTTATTTGAAGTTAAACTATCTCAAGACCATCTAGCTAGATGGATAATGACCCTTACCGAATATTCTTTCACAACTGTACATTGTCCCAGAAGATTCCACCTTAATGCAGATAGTCTTTCCCACATTCAATAGGTCGCCACCGATAAAACACTCATAGTTCTAAATAATTAAGAAAAAGAAGAAATAGAATATATATATATTAAATTTTTGGAACTCAATAAAAACAAAAATTGTTTTTTTTAATTTTTATACATCCTTTAAAAATCTGTCAATCCAGTCCAGGTTTTGGTGTCCTGGCATTATCAATAATTTTTTAGATTCCTAAGATTTATATTACCTGTTTTCTCTTTTTAAAAGAAAAATAATTGATTAGAAAATTTTTCAAACGTGAATTAGACCAAGTTAGCGGGTATGGATCCCCAATTATATTTATCTCATCTTCAATATCTCGTAGACACTATAGTATCTTTCCACTTTACTCCTCAAGAAATTAAGAGTTTAAAATATAAGACCCGTCACTATTTGGTCTTGGACAGATTATTATACAAAAGTAATCCCCGTTCTCCCACATGCCCATTATGAGTCCTAAAGAAAGGTAAAACCTGGCCCATCCTTTTTAGTATATATGATGATCCTCTTTCTAGACATTTTGGTTTTTTTGCAACTTACCATCAAATTGCCGCCTGATATTATTGGCCTCAGATGGGCAATGAAATTAAAGAGTATATTCGTATATGCGAAATATGTCAAAAGAAAAAGAAACCTAATACTCGAGAACCTCTTTACTCTATTAAAATTGGAAATCCATTCGATTGTATTGGAATTGACATAGTGGGTTCTCTTCCAATAACCTCTACTAATAAAAGGTATATTGTTGTTGCCACTAAATATCTAACAAAGTGGCCCGAAGCTTGTGCATTGAAAACGGCTGATACTGAAAGTATTGCCACATTCATCTTTGAAGATTTGATTTGCCAACATGGAAGCCCAAAAGAAATATTGTCAGATCAAGGTTCTCATTTTTGTAATAAAGTGGTTGATGCCCTTTGCAAGAAAATAAAGGTCACCTACTATACGTCCATGGCATATCATTCTAAAACAAATGGCCTCGTTGAACGATTCAACAAAACTCTTTGTGGAGTTTTAAATAAGTGTATAAACCAGTTTCACCAAGAATGGGAACAATATATACCTGCTACCCTTTTTGTTTACTGAACTACGCTCCATCATACTACAGGTTATGAGCCTTTTTATTTGTTATATGGTCGTTCTGCTATACTACCTATTGAAAGTACTTATATAACTTATCCTATCCAAATCGAGAATGAAGAAGAACTACAAAATCAAATTTTATGACGGGTCGAAAAATTAATAGGGGAAATAACTGAAGCCCGATTAACAGCAAAGAAAAAATAAGCAACGCACAAATAAGACAAAAAGTAAATTATGAGAAGAAGAATAAAATAGAATCATATGAAATCGGTGATCAGGTCCTATTATATAGGTCTGATCTACAGATGTCATATAGTGCTAAATTAGAACTCCCAATACCAGTCCTTACTATATTCATAATGTACTACCCTATGGGTTGTACAAATTACGAACAATGGCTAGACACGTACTCAAGGTTAAAGTCTATAGAAACCAGTTAATTCAATATCATTTACGACTATAGTTGTGGGACCCTCTTGAAATTATGTCAGTCGTGAAAATAAAAAGCCCACTCTGAGGATTTTGTTCTTCCCTTCTCTTTATTATACCCATCTTTCTTTCATTTATTCTTGACTATTTTTTTTTTCCTCTTATTTTTTATATATATTTTATTTTTTTTATTTTCTTTTATTTATTTTGTTATAGAAATTCCCACCTCTATTAAAAGAACTTTGCTACTTTAAAGACTCAAATGATAAATGCCGTCCTTGAAGGTAAATTTCACCATAATGTTTATCTTTGTTCGGGTTAGTACTTACTTCATTTCTGCTGACAATATTATTTATCTAACGGAACAGCAATCTCAAGTTATTAATTTTAATCCTCCTAAGTGCAAGACCGATGCCCAATTGCTGCATACTAAGCTACCAAA
>CAJVPY010006316.1:0-10623 GCA_910591965.1 Dentiscutata erythropus | reverse complement strand
CTTAACTTTAAAATTCTCTCCGACCCAATTCCGAATCTTTTTAATAACCTAGACCGTATCTCAAACCAAGTGCTGCCACAGTACTAGGATCCGACTCTTCATATACGGCACCAACAATGACAAGGACACGACATTTCCGTATAGACACCATAACTCAGATACTTGTATTTCAAGCCACTTGGTGCCGCTACCAGGAATTCCTTTTTTGACCAGGACTCGTTTTAGGGCTCATACAATGTATTCGTCTCCAAACATGTGGTTGCTATCTACCGGTCTATCTGGATTTGGTAAGTAAACAATGCTGATCTTTTGGAGGGGGTAAGCCAAATCTCTCACTTTTTATAAAAAATTTTTGGAGACTGACGGAAAAACGATGAGGTAAAGAGGGACTACTTAAAATTTAAACCAATTTAAAGGAGTGTAAGTTTTCTTTTCTACAGTCAAGACCTACTGCCCAACACCTGCTCAACCTTTTTTTTAGTGAGTGATAAACTCTAGACTTGTCGGCAGATAGTGTATAAGAACTACCTCTAAACAACAAGTGCTGAGACTATGCAGTGAGTAATAAACTCTAAACCTGTCAGCAAGTAGCATATGAGAACTACTTCTAAATGACAGGTGCTGTCTTATTGTCTAGATTTTTAGATCAAGTGCCAGCTTGTAAAGTCTTTTTTTGCAGTAAAATCTTTTTTGGAAAATATGGTTCAAGTGATCGTTGGAAAGATTTGCAAATTTTTTGGTTGAGATTTTTTAAAAAATAACCATATTCTTAAGTTAAATCTTACTATCAAGTATTATACTTCACTATAAAACGGTATTTCTTATAGCGATTTTTTTTTTTTTTTACTATGCTTCTAACTTTAAAATTTGTTTAGTTATCACTAGTTGACAAATACAATGTGGGCACTGCTATTTAATGTTAAAGTTTGTAAAGTAGGTACACATAGACTTAGAAATTATTATTTAGAGCCTAAGGTAGATGAAGGTTTGAGATAGATTTAAAAAAATTGTAACTGCAGAAAAATTATTACAACAGAAACCTTTTTTTTGAAAAAGTATATCATAATGATTTTTTTTTTTAGATAACTATGGCAATAAATATATTCTCATTATAAAAGCAGGATGCGTTTCATGCAAAACCATATTATATATATAGAAATAAAGAAGTTAATTTTAATGCTAAAATAGTCTGAGATTAATCATAGGACAATTAGATGATTTGTAATATGTCAACATATTCAAAACGTAATTCTAATAAATTCTTTCTAAAAACAAAACCAGTATATAGAACAATTTGGATTTATTCTCTCTAAGATTCTATTTTTAATTTCCAAATTTGCTGAATTGCTACACGAAAAATACATTTTTTTATATTGTTAACTCACTTTATCATTAATAATTTTGAGCAGAGATATATGTTTTTAAATACAATGTTTTTTTTAATTTTATATACAGTAGTAGGTGTGTATAGTGAATTCTCACAAATAACCAAGTTTTCTACCAGTAACTACTAATAAGTAATTAATAAATATCCTACTAGTAACTATGGAAAAAATTTTGTCGTTTGGAAATGCATAAATTGATTAGTGCTTGAGTTCTTTTAAAGAGCATTTGCTGGCGCTTTTTCTTATGATTCAAGACTATTATATCGAATATTCAGAGTTTAGCGTAATATTTTTGCAAAGTATATCACCAGTGCCTTTACTTACTCTGGTCCAAGAATACTATATTGAGAATTTCAGCACAGTGTTTTTTTAAAATGCATCTGCAAGTGCATTTCTTCCTTCTGATTCAAGGTCATTATTTCGAAGATTTCAGTATAGTTTTCTTTCAAGTGCATCTGCTAGTGCTTTTTTTTTTTTTTTTTTTTTGGTATTAAGGTGAGGCTTTGCTCATATCTTTATTGAGTAATTTATATAAGTAATTACATAGAAGCTATATAAAAACTAAATTTGTATAATAACAAGTATTTATAAATTACATGCAAGAATAGGAGCTCAGACTAAAAGCTAAAGCTAATTATTTGTGACCTAAATTTACTAGAGTGGTTAAGACTCACCTAGATTTTAATAGTAAGTATATAGTTTGTAGAAGTACTATATTGTATCCATGCTATTGACCATTGGTTGTATTTTTGTATTGCTTGTTCTTTAGATAGGCAGTTGTTGTTGTCATCATGCTATTGGTCTAGTAGGCCACATGGGCAACTATATATAAATCTTTTCTGTGGTCTTTTGCTTTGGCCTTGTATTTGTTTGTATATAATTTGTTTGTCTTGGTTAGGGGTTCATATATTGGTTTGCTTTTTCCAGTTTGCAAATATTTCACAATATGGCTTCCATATTTGCTCATAGATCTTTGCAGATATATGTAGTAGTGTTTGGATTATGATGTCTGCTGCTTCTTTGTATTGAATATTTACTGCTTGTAGTGTTTGTAGCAAGTGGGATAAAATAAGTCTTTTCATAGTAATAGGTAGTGCATGTATTTGTGGGTTGGAAGAAAAAATGTTGTTGAAGGAAGTGTGAGATGCTAGTACTTTTTCTTTTTCTGGTTTAAAACTATTATTATATCGAAGCTTTAAAGTTAGCATGGCATTCTTGCAAAATACACTGATAGCTTTTTCTTATTCTAATCCAAAGACTATTATATTGAAAATTCAAATAAGCCAGTGTAGTGTTCTTACAAAGTGCATTCTTACTAAGTATATTGCTAGTACTTTTCTACTCTTTAATCCAATTATTCCAAAATTGTATTCTTTCGAAGTGTATCTGTTAGTGCTTTTCTCCTGATCCAAGACTATTGTGATGATGGTTCAAAAAAACTAGTATAGGGCTATTCACTTTTCTGATTCAGGATTATTATATCAAATATTCCAAACATGATATTCTTTTAAAATGTATCTACTACATAGTTCAAAGAAATCAGTGTAGTGTTTTTGCAAAGTGCATTATTAGTGTTTTTTCTCTTTTCAATCCAAGATAATTATATCAAAGATTCCCAGTCTAGTGTTCTTTGACTAGTACTTTTCTTATGATCCAAGACTATTGTATCAAAGATTCTAAGTTAGTATGATATTCTTGCAAAGTGCATCGCTAGTACTTTTCTTATTCTGGTCTACGATTATTAATTATACTGAAGATTCGGTTCCAGTATATGTTCTTTTAAATTGTATTTTTGCTTTTAATCCAAGACTATTAATCAAAAATTCTAGTATAGTTTCTTTCAAATGCATCTGTTGGTGCTTTTTCTTTGGTTCAAGACTTTTTTTTATATTGAAGATTCAAATAAGTCAGTGTAATCCTATGTATTAAAATTTATAAACTTTGTATATTATAATAAGAATCTTATTCTGATCTAATTATTGTAAAGATTTTAGTATGGTGTTCTTTCAAAGTGTATTCGTTAACACATTTTCTTCTATTCCAAGACAAGATTTAGGCATGGATATTCTTGCAAAATATATTGCTGATGTTTTTCCTCTAAGATCAAAATCCAAAGGATTTAACATGGTGTACTATAATGCTTTTCTGTATAACGGTAATTACAGTATTAATGAACATTGAATAACTTATTTTAAATATGTACATCAATATTTATAATCATCCACTAAATTAACAAGAAATGAACTTTAAACAAATTAAGTTTTTAGGCTTATGCTAAATTAATGCAACAAAATGTGATTAGTAAAAAATGTAAATGTTAGTAAGATAAATAGTTTGTTTTTAATTACTAATTGCAAGAGTTGGTAACTTACTTATGGGTTTAGTAAACTTGAATAGTTCACTTTAAACACAGATTATTTAATGCTCTTTACACTTACAGGCTTAATTAATTGACTTTTGAAATAAAGAAATAAAACAAATGAAAAGTAAATAGTAAATTTGAATGGCTTGGTTTAAATACAAACAGGAATAAATATAAAAAGTAAGTTAGCAAATTTGAATAGCTTGTGATTTGACTGGTTTATTTATGGCTATAATAAAATCTAATAAAAGTGTGAAATTTAATAAGCTTAAATAATTTGTTATATTTACAAAATTTAATGTTCTTTATACTTACAAAGCTCAAACAAATCGAATATAAAAGGTAGAATTAGTGATTTTGTATAGCTTACTTTAAATAAATTAATGTTCTTTATACTTACAGGCCTAATTAACATAAAAAAAAAAATGAAATTGAAGAGTATAAATATTGTTACGACCTTGTTTTTGTTATTTAAGGTGCGCGTAATCATTCATGTATTATAGTACTACTATTAGCAGTCAAATTTGCAGTCTCAAACCACCACAATGATCGAGGTCGTAACTCATATGATATTTCTGTATTCTGATTGGTCAATAGGCCAGAGATACATAAGTTATATATCTCTGACCAGAGATGCCTATAATTTTCCATAGTAAATATACTGAAGATATAACTTTTGTAGTTTAAATTATATATATATAGTATGTTTATTTTTTTATAGCATTTATTTATATAATGTATAGTTTAAATTATATTTATACAAAATCAATTTTTGTGGATTGTAACTCAACCTATTTAGTAGATTTAAATTCTTATTCATTAAATCTCTATATACTATAAATTTTTTAAACCAACTGAGTTATAAGAACATCTATCTTGTCTCATAATGTATTTGAAAGAAATCTTAATAGACATTATTAAACTCTTATTATATAATATTATAATAAAGTTCTTCAAGATTCATTAAATACAACTATTAATAAAAGAGGTGTGGCAACTTAATATAGTAATCTAGTCATTACTCTCTTCAAGTAGCAGGTCTAGAGTTCAAATTCCATGAATGACAAATTTTGAAAAATAGGCTTGTATTATGGTTAATGGTTATGATTATTGGTTGGATCTTAGATAAATTTGTAACTTCAGTTACACTGTAATAGAATTTTCTTTTTCTTTCTTTTTCATAGTTATTATTATTGTATTTTATTAGTTTATACTAGTTTCTTATTATTCTTTATTATTATTATTTTGAGTATTTGATATTTTTTCTAAGTTTTTCTTATATTTTATTATAGTTATTTTTAGTTAGTTATAGGACAACACATTCAAGGAGGCTTCTAAACGTCCAAATACTATAATTAGCCTTGTAGATCATCATATTAGCTACACAATGATATGTGTTTTATTTTTAGTTAATATGTAAGTTATTGAGTAATGCATTGCCAAGTATTGCTAAAAATAACTTAGCTTGGCATTTTACTCGGTATTGCTCGGCGGGCTTTATTGGTGTTGCAGGCAATTCTACTTGGAATTTCCAAGTTGCCAAGGCCTTACATGCGTTTTGAATAGTCCAAAACATTGCTGCAACACATAATAGTTCTAAAACCAATAAAATATTGGACTAAAAAGCTATAAAAAGAATAGCTTTTTGTCCTTCTAAAAAGCAGTTCTCTTGCTACTTTAATTTCTTTTAAATAAACTCATATTTATCTATTCTTATCTTGATATTATTACCAAAATTATTTCTTTTTCCTATTTATTTTATGTTTTTATCTTTTCTTTTAATAAATTCTTTCTCTTTCTTGGAATAATATAAAGTGAAAGCTGGTTTCGAAAATAGTATTTTGGCAAAATACTAGCTTATATTATTCGGAATTTAAAGGTCATACATAGCCGTGGACGGTCTGATTGTTAGTGCTTCTTTCTCTGGTTATATCTTAGGATATTTCTAAGTTTTAGTGGCTAGCATATCCTAGTAAAAGGCAAGTAATTACTATGCCTGACTCGTACAAACTAACCAATAGGTTTAACCCCTCAAACCCTATTGTCTATTGATAACTTCTTATAGTATTTTAAAGGCTATTGAATTTAAATTCCATTATACAAATTGTTTATTTTCTTTCTTTTTATTATTCTCTTTAAATAAAAGATAGTCCACTCGACACTCGTGACTTTAAAGCTTGATAGTTTTTAGTAAATTTTACTACAACACCATCTAGTAATAGAAGCAATAGCACAATAAAGCCGAGGAACCAGAATAACTGAAAACCTATTTGAGAAGTCTTGAGCTAAGAAATAGTGATAATCTACAATAGTACTACATGAGGGCTGAATTCAAACTAGGGCCCGAGATTGGGAAACCAAACAACCAGGTCCTAATAACAAAGAACATACTAGCTGAACTGCTGAGTTCTGTCACACCAAAGAAAAAGGGTATATGCTTCGAAAGTATATACCAAGAGGAGGGCGTCTTTCAGGTATCTAAAGCCTGAGCAGACTAACCTTTCTGGGTTGCTAGCTAGAAGTAAAAGAGGGACTGATAAAGAATCCGAGTAAGAAGACAGTACCAAATGTGGATATTGGAATTGTTGTGAACCTTAATAAAAGCAAGAAGTAGGTAATAGTTGACTAACTTGAGAAGGTTGTGGCTTGAAATACAGACCGAGTTATAGCAGTATCCTAAAAGATTGCTTGAGGTACAAATCTGGTGATGGCAGCATGACAGGTACTAAAGTTAGTTACAATGGGTTTAATGGTTAGCCCTGACCCTAAGTGTATAGATCAAGCTGTGGTATAAAATTACCGAAGTCTGGGTAAGGCACATGAGTGGGACAGGTGTCTTAGCAAATAGACAAGTACAGCCTTCTATTGATCTGGAAAAAAACTCCCTAGCAAGTTAGGAGCCAAAGGAGAGGTAAATCAGTAGCTAAACAGTTACACATAGCACTTTAAAGCAGCCATGTAATACTTTACGCATGAATGAGGAGTATAGTAGGACCCCGAAGAACTCTAATACAACTTAGATCTAAGTTTGTATAAAGTTCATATAACTTTAGCCAAATACAGTTAACTCCTGCTATAGTCACACCCAAAATAGTCATATTTTTTTGAGACTATATACCAATCATTTAAATTAACTCTTGCTATAATCACATAATGTAACTATTATTATGTTTCTCTCACTATAATCACATCAAGTTTTTGCTAAACAGTGTGACTATAGTGGGAGTTGACTGTAGATGTATAAAATAGAGCAAAATTTAAAAATTTACTATATAAAAAAGCAATATTTGATGATTTTCTATACAAAATTTCTTTTTTTTGTAACATATACTGTAAGTTGTATCAGAGTTCTTTGGGGTCCTGGTATAGTGGTCTGGAAACTGCAACACTGCAGGGGAGGGACCCGGGATATATAAAAATATATAGACTAGGCTGCTATACTACTTTGTAATGTACTTAACTATTTAGATGTAATAAAGTGGTTATCATTGAAACAAAAAAAAATAACAACTGTCAATTATTAATTGACTTTGAATCAATTTTAAATTAATATACTAGTACTTATTAAATTGAACTTAAAATTTTTAACAAAATTAGCCAATTTAGATTTCTGTTAATTTATATAATTTATACAGTACTAATTTGAATTAAATATTTTACTTATATATAATTTTTTTTTTATTACTGCGTCTTTAAATTTACAATACCTGTCGAAAATTCTTCAAATTCTCTATTTCTCCAAACACAATATTCCAAAAATTCTTTTTAAAAACTAATTATTATATCTATTATTATCAGATATATTTGGTTTCTTCGGTTATAAAAATCATATATTACGCAGCGTATTAGATCTCACAGTACTTTTATAATATTTTATAAAACCGGTTGACTGAATTTTATCTTATTGTATAATATCTCCGGTTTTATTAAACGTATTAAATAAATTTCATATTTGAATTCAGATTCAAATCGAATAAAATCGGGTTTAAAATCGAAGACCGAATTCGGTTTTAAACTCTATAACTGATAGACGGAGGTTTTTCGAGTGTAGATCGGCTAATCTAATAGCAAATATGAGTTAACAATATTCTATTTTTTTCTGATGCACAAACTTACTACTATTTAAAAAAAGCTAAACATTTTGCTTTATTAATATTTTTCGGCCATATTTTTCTATTCTATCTTAATAAGTTTTGAACATTACATATGCATTTTGAACTTATTTTCTCTTGTGATTGTAGCAGTCGCACAACATAAGAAGCTACCCTTCTTACATCCTCCATATTGCCCATAAAACTACAATAAAATTCATTAGATATTTCAAGTTGTGCGGATTCAATTGGACCAATATAGCGAATGAAAAGCCATGCCATTCCAGTTGTTACAACACCAATTATTGGCATTGTCTCAAAATCTGTTTGATCAATTTTTCGTTTTTTTAACATCTAATTATTGAGAAAAAATATACGCAATTTTTAACTCCTCCATCCAAAGGAAAGGAAAAATTAAATCAAAACATTACCTCGGCCGCACTGTGCATTTGTGCTAAATTTTGAGCGATACCTTTTTCGGCTTCCAATGGTTTTGCCTCCATTATTAAGATAAAATGTTTACATAATAAAACTGCGTAATCTAAAGGACTGTACCCATGACTTCCCTTAATATTAACTTCTACCATTAATTTTGCCGTGGCGTCATTGTTTTCCTTGACATGATTAACTGCATTGACCAGGATGACCGAAATGAACTCACGTGTTGTGGCTTCGTTGACGTTAACTTTCTCAAAGACATTTTTTTTATCCTTAAGCTACTCGACAAGTTTGTCTAGTTCTTTATCGCTAAGTGGTGGGGATGATGATGGAAGACACTCCATATCAAATTTTTTTTACCTCTGCATCGAGAATACCGCTTTTATAATGATAAATATTTCGTAAAACTTCATCGAGTTTCCATTCACTATTTGCCTTTCTGTTCTTGATTCGAACTTTCAAGTCGCCTAAGTCACATTCAACTCCATCAGAACTAGGATATTGAAATAATATGCGCTATTAATTATACTATTCGACTTAGGGTCCTCAAAGTAAATGCACATTCATTTAAATCCCCAAACAGTGCCTTGGCCTCTTTTTGTAACAAATTAAACGAACCACTAGAATGTGGAATTATACATTCTTCTTTATTGAGCACGTGACTAAGTTTCACAATAAACTGTAAAGAAGATAAAATATCATAAGATTTAAAAAATCGGTTGTATTTACTTACTAACAGAATTCGATAACGGATAACGAATAATGAGTGGCTTTTCGTCTGTTACTTTCTCAGCTAGTTCCTGCAAGTCACGTCCTGGCAAAATTTTTTCTTTATCACTATCTAGGATTGCTGCCGCAACAAATTTGGACCGGCAGATCCTCGATTTTGATTGGCTAACGGCCGAGGATCTTCGAAATTTTGGCCCACATTACAAAATTGGTTACTAATTTCCGGCCGGAATTAACTTTTTAATTTTTTTATTACAAAAATAGAAATTCTTAAAAATAAGCCCGCATTATGGTAAAATTGGCCCAGGAACAATTTTCATTTAATGGGCGGCTATGATTTCATTAGTAAAATTATGAGTAATTCCAGCCTAATCTTTTTTTCGTCGCTCTTAGCCAATCAAAGTCGAGAATCTGCCGGTCCAAATTTGTTGCGGCAGCTATGGTTAATATATCATGCCTTTTAATTCTTTGAACTGTTCAATGAGAATTTTTTTGAACCCGTTCAAATTTCTGACACGAGTTATATCAGCAAACAACTCTACAGGATCCTCTGCACCTTCAAGCTGAATCCACATTTTTTACTATGGAACTTGGACAATGTTTGCTTGGGCGTTCTGTATCCCCGTTAGTCATTTTTCTTGACTGCGGATATTACCAATTTAGGTTAATTTGAATAATAAGAAATTATATAATCAGATAGCGATAGTGCAGTCTCAAAGTTTGAGTTTTTTAAAATTCGCCGTTAGTATATATCAATATGAACCAAAAAATTATACGAGTTACAACGTTAAGATGCAAATGAAATAATTTATACGTTGATAATGACCCTGCCTATCCGAAAACCAACCCGTGCCGGCATATCTGAAATTTGTGTCAGGTTTGTGGCGCAGTTAGAGGGTTAAAAAGAGGGAGTTTATATAGTAAAATTGTCCAACGAACTTTTTGTTAGAGCACTAAATAATAAGTGATTTTTGTTAAAACGAACGCTTGTTTGAATTTTAAGTAATATGCGCCACAATTGCGCCACAAACCTGACACACATTTCAGATATGCCCCGTATATATTATGCGATAATCGAAATTTTTTAGATGGCGATTTTGATTTGCAAACTTAGTAAAGTCGGTTTCGAAGAAGTTGAAATTGAATATTCAACAAGTGCACACGTGGTGAGTTTTCTCATGAAGTATTTGGCGAGTTATAATGTATCCGAAGTTACGATACCGCGTCGGAGTAATGAAATCTGATTGAAGAATTGAAAGCTCTTCGTGGCCACTGTTTCGACAGTGAACGTTCTTCTCAATCAGTTTCCGATGTTTCTATTAAGGAGCTTTTCAAGTTGACACCAACTTTGGGTGAGCTACTCTGCGCGCGTGATTGTGATGGCCTTCAAAGGGTTAATACCACTTGGGGTGAGCTAATCTGCATGCGTGATTGTGATGGCCTCTTTAGTAGTGTTAGATAGAGAGGCACCTGGTAGGAAGTGGTGAATAGGATGCGTTCTAATATTGAATATTCATTATTAGTTAATGATGATGACGCGAGCAGGGACGGTGATTTTCTGCGGTGGTTAAGACTAAATTCTGCATGCGGTTAAGGTAAATTCTGTGATTTAATGTGA
>CAJVPY010006315.1:0-10624 GCA_910591965.1 Dentiscutata erythropus | reverse complement strand
AGATCATTTTTTCATGTGAGAATCGGAGATTTTATAGATTTTTTGAGATTTTAAGAATTAAACTGATTTCAAAGAAAATATAAACGTAACCAATCGAAAATATAAAGTAACAGACAATCTGGAATCTTAATAATTCTCAGTCATCATCATCACTAAAATCACATGCTCACATCTTTTTGCAAAGCGCTATAATCAAAATCATGTGAGATGCAATAATAAGTAATAATATTGATAGATAGATTTTATGCATAAATCGATCGGCAAACTTTTACTAACAAAATACTAGTATCTAAAAATCGATTCACCTCATATACGTATTAAATATAATAAATTAACCTCTATAATTAGCACACTTCTCTATAATCACGCTTTTTTGTATCCCGTGGTGTGACTATAGAGAGGCTTGACTGTATTTGCTTCAATCAAATATATCCGATAACACAATAATAAATCACTCGCAGTAATTTGCTGTTATTGCAAGACAGTGTAAAAGAAATCAAGTAAAATATGTCAACGAAGGTAAAACATTCGTATGATATATACATCAGGTAACTGATACTTGGTGTTCACTCTATAAAATAATTGAATCTATTATTGTTATTTCACTGTTTCTTTGAATAGCAAAGAATTTAACAAAAGTGTCGAGGATCAATTCTTTGTCAGACCAGTTAATTATTGACTTCTGCAAACCATTCCCAAGTTATCAAACAATTCGATGAGGTTTCTCTATTAATGTTATGGCTTTCTTATTTTTTATTTTGTGATAGTCTCCGACGCGTTCTCAAAAATTTGATAAAGGCTGCAAAACTTTCGTCGAAGAAACGTTAATTTGACCATTTCTATTCTTATTCCTTTGCGAAATAACGCTCATGGACGTTATTTCGAAAATTGGATACCTTCAAAATAGATTATGTGGTTTCAAATTAACGCCCATGGACGTTCCGAATTAACGTGCATCCCCATAAATCAATATAATAAAGTAAAAAGATAAAATAAATAAAAAGTGCTTCAGAACTAGGTTTGGTTTGGTACTAAATAAACCTATATTCGAGCTTTAACAAAAGTTTTTAAAGCTCAAAAATACTGTAGATTTACTTAGTACCGAATCTAGTTTCGTAGCTTTTTAATCCTTATTATAAAAAAGTACTCTTAATAGAATTGAGGGATGCTTATTCAATCCTTATTTCGAAATAACGCACACGGGCATATTCAAAATAACGCGTAGATCAATTAATTAACGCATAGATTGACGTTATTTCGCGTTTATACGGTATTCAAAACTTAGTCACCACCAAAATGTTACATAAATCATGTTACCCGTGAATTCCGACCTAAATTAAGCTTAATTCGGGCCATTATTTAAAATAACGCCCATGGCGTTATTACATGATACGTATATCTATCTACCTAAAATGAAAACATTTAAAATATCTTACACCCTTCATAAGTGACTTCGAAATGCGTGATACATTAGACTTTTGTCAGAGCGAAATGAATATCTAAATGGGCGTGAACTTTACAAAAAGTGGCAAGATAATTTTATTTAGAATTGATAAAAAAATCTTCTACAAATATTACATTATGATCTAGTAAAATAATAAAACTTCTATAGTAGTTGTATGTCTTTTACATTTTAAGTTGCGTATGCGATAATTTTTAAAGATTTATATATAAAATGGAGAAAACTACACTAAATGTGATACATATCCATCCCGTCACATTGAATAACATATTGGCCATACTAGTTTTACCAATTTCTTCCTTGTTACTTTTTTGGTTGGAATTATTTTGTTCAGTATTATCATTATCCTTATTCCAACTAGCGAAAATATCTTCGCCATGAATGTCGTTATCTGGATTTGAACCATTTTGTGGAGGAGCTTCTGGAATTGGCAAAATAGTAAATGGCCCCATGACATCCCATATAATACCCACAGAATTTGTTGGGAATGCTAATTCAATATCCAGGAAAAATAAACTTAAATTTCGAATATTTTGAGATAGTATAATTTGTACGGGGTAACGGAACGAAGAAATGTTGGTATTTGTTTCATGGTGAAGGTTCTAAGACAAATGAATAAATTCAAAATGTATTTGAATATATAACTAGCGAAGAAAAGAAAAAAAATAAATTCTGACTTGTCGGTAGTCCCATTTCCATTCTTCACCTCTGGTCAAATTTGCGAATAAAATGGCGTTAACCTGATGTAGTGGTACAATACCATCAACCAGGCATTCTTTACCAGCCAACTTCCACGATACATCTATGTTATCACCAGGTCTAAACGTGTCGTTGGTATGGGGATTTGTGATTTTTACTTGACATGACGCGGATTGAAGAGAAGGGGTTTCTGTCGGCGAGATAGGAATCGAAAAGGTTGTCTTTTTTAAAGCAACAGGTATTTCACTTTTTAATGGTGGTGACGTAGTAGCCGTACCGGTTGCGTACGATTTCGTTGGTGCTGGTGTCTGTCGAGGATATTTTTGTGCTGTTGAAAATATTGTGAATAGAATATTTAATAAAAGTATGAGAATATGTGGACTTTTGTGGGGTAAAACCATTTTAAAAGCTATTTCTAGAGAATAATTATCAAGGAAAAAATCAAGAATATAAATCAAATAATTTCCTCAAAAAGCCAAGCGATTAAAGTGATGTCTGGTTTCAAAATTTCATCTTTTAATGATATGATTGAATCATTTAAATATATATATTATGTTGATATCAATTCAACTTGTTAAATGCCGATCGAAGGTAATAATAATAATGAGATCAATGACTTAAATTAGATTCGATTATAAATATCTTTTTCAAGTAAAAGTGAAATTTTAATAAAATTTGCATATAAAAATAATATGTAAAAAGAACTCTAAAAATGAATAAATTCGAATTCTTATTTCGTGTTTTATTAAACAAACTTATGTAAGAATTTTTAGCTACAGTATATGGATTCACAAACAAATAAATGTAAATTTATATGCTTTTCAAATTACTTTGATCATCCGCCACAAAGAAATTTGTAAATTTTGCATTTTTTTTTTTATAAATAAATCGTTTAGAAATAATAATTCTCAAAATTCTTGATTATATTTGATTCTGTAGTATTGTCACTAGTAGTATATTAGAACTGGCAGTTAGTTCGGCAAAATAATATCAAAACTTCCAAGTTTTTTTTTTTTTTTTTGAAATTATTTTGCCAAACTAAAAAAATAGAATTGAAATATAGTGAGAAATCTGAGAATTTTTATTTTTAAACAAGTTAGATTTATTTAATAGCCGGAAACCGGATATTTCCACTTAACTTAAATACTCGCGAATGACAGATATATATGTTTGTTGAGAAAATTCGGCATTTAACCTGAACGGCTTTCATTTGTTTTGGTTAAATACAGCGCCTTACTGATTAGTGAACATGTAAGAGATTTCTACTAAGAAAATAAACTTCACAAGATTACGTAAATTTTAAGAACAGCATTCATAGTTGCAAGCTATCTAGTAATCTGTTTTGTAGAGTTTACTGATTCCTATAAAATAATAACAATAAAGTTTGCTCAAATTGGATCACTGGATGGACTGGTAAATTTAAATTTTGTTCTTCGGTCAGAAGGGCATTTTCCTGTTCCTGACATACCATATTTGTACATAATAATGCCCATTGGCGTTATTTTGAACAATGGCCTGAATTAAGCTTAATTTAGGCCGAAATTCAAAATTATACACCCTGGGCGTTATTATGCGGTATTTAACGAAATAAAAGTATAATCCTTAACATCAAATGTCCGAATGGATTGAATTCTGCAACTGCACTTGCATAGCAGCAGATCTATAGTTGTTGCATCCACGGTATATGGCATAATGAATTTCGTAAAGCCGTAAACCGTCATAGTGCCATTCTACAATATTGCCCATTGACTTTATTTTTATTTACAGTTGCTTCATTAATTTTGGGACATCATGTAAAAAATTGACCGAGTGATTGTTTGGCTGATTCGATAAGTTTTGACTTCGGTAATGAGCGATTGCACAATGCATATATCTTTCTAATGACAAAGATAATGTATATCGATATCACTATTTTTGCGTTTCAGATTATACTAGATTCAGTTGCTATTACTTCAGACAAGCAATTATTATAGACGAACAAGCTAGAGATTCCTTAGTTGTTAGATTAACCGTTTCAATATTTTCATCTGATTTGCTTTTGGTCTATATTTTAAAATTTCATTATAAATTATTTATATTACATAAAATAAATAAATGAAATACTTTTATAGATTTTTTGTTTATAATTTTAAATGCAGTTTCGACAAATATTAATAAAAATTTGGTTGTTTGGAATTATAACTTGTTATATTATCTTTAGTCCGGTCAATAAATTCTTGTTCATATCGAACTTTTTTTTTATTAGCGTCTCCTTGTGTAATATATTTATTATTAAAGCTTATATTTGGAACCCTTTTTGTTTTTTGTCAAATCTGTTGCTTGGCAAAAATAATCTTCGTCATAAATTTTCGTACAGACTAAACATACCAAACATGCTGGACATACATTCAAGCGAAAATTAATTTTGGATGTGTTGACATTGTAGTATCGTTCAGAATAAATTACTAATCATGGCCAAATCAAAAGTTTATCGAATCGGCCAAATAATCATTCGGTCAATTTTTTACCAGATAATGAAAACAGCTGTAACGATTGAAAAAATTTATATATAGTTTCTAAATAAAGGTGATGTATTTGAATTCGAAAATTTATTCGAAGTTAGCTATAAGCTCAATTATAGCTTGGATCCGGTGGATAACAACTATCCATTTAGTCTATTTGCGAATTTCGGATATCCGCTAGTAAGTTATCCGACTACATCCGTTGAATATAGTCGATTCTAGATGTAATGAACTTTTTATAACAAATAAGCTAAATAGAAAATTTTTGTCAATCTTAACGAATTTTTACTATAGGAATTATTATTAAAAAACCTAGCCGCAATCAGAATACTATAAGTGCACACTCTATAAGCGCACGCCCTATGTAAATTCTCTCTAAATGCATGGCATAGCTTAGCCCAACTTATAAGAGCACTATTCTCTTTAAATGCACACCCTCTTTAAGTGCACATTTTGCTTTTTTTTTACTATGGTCCTGAGGGGGTGCACTTATAGAGGTCTTACTGTATGTATTTATTATTATTACGTATTAATGCATATAGTAAATAAATGTTATGTACCGTATTTTCGCGTAATAACGCTCATGGGCGTTATTTCGAAAATCGTCCTAAAAATAATGTATATAGATTCAATATAACGCTCATGCGCGTCCCAAAATAGCTCGCACCCCATAGTAAGGGATGTTTATTTATAGTAAGATTTAAAATACTTCGGAACTGGATTTAGTACTAAGTAAGCCTTCGAACTTCAAAAGTTGTTTTTCAGAACAACTTTTGTTAAAGCTCGAAGGAAGGTTTACTTAGTACCGTAGTACTACTGTATCTAGTATTTTTGTTTCAAATTTTTTAATTGTCTCAAAATAATGCTCCGCGCATATACTCAAAATAACACGCAGGTTAGCGTTATTACGTGAAAATACGGTATAAAAATATGTCATTTATTCATGCCAATATTAATAGATATCCAAGAAAAATAGATATTATTTTCGCTACATGAACTGTCTATACTAGGTGAATTGTCTATAATGCCTATTTAAACCTTTTTGCCCAGAACAGCCTTATTGTTGATACCCTCTATAACAGTATAAGGCCAAATTCGTCCTAATCGCCTTAATTTCCCAGAAAAGGCCTTTCTGGAGTTTCTCCCTGCGGGTTGATCTATAGTATAGGTGGGCAATATAGAAATATTAAAAGATTATAATATATAAAAATAACTATTTGAACTAATCCAAGCAAATTTATAAATAGTTAGGGTTAGGGCGAAGGTTATAGTTTAAATTAAGGTTAGGTTAGGGTTAGGGTTAAAGTTTTTTTTATATTATAATCTTATAATATTTTTATATTGCCCATCTATACTATAGAAGATCCTCTCCAATTCTAACATTATATAATAGTTATCATGTACAAGTATATTACCGCCATGAGATCTCGATGAATGATTTGCTTACTATGAATGTTAGAGTCCCGATCCTATATTCTCCTTTTCCAGGTTAAAGTAAGAAAATATAATTATATAAGTCACCATTTTGTGCAAAGTCCATAATACCGGTGTATAAAAGATTTACTCCAACGATCAAAACATTGTTAACTAAAAATAAATGAAATAAGTTAACTGATGAAATTTAATGTAAATTCCCGAAATAACGCCCAGGGTAAATTTACGAAATTTGGCCTAAATTAAGCTTAATTCGGGCCAAAACTCAAAATAACGCCCATGCCCGCTATTTTTGAGAATTTACGGTAATACTGTAATAAGTTATCGTTATACAGTCAAAACTCTCTATAGGCACTTTTTTTTATAAGTCTGTTTTTAAAAATAAACTATTAAATATAATAAATTTGCCCTCTATAATTGTCAATTTTTCTACACTTTTTTATATCCAAAATGTGATGGTCTGGCTAATTTGTGTAAATGTAAACCTCATTTAAAAAATCAAGATTTATACTTTCAGAATCGTTAAGATTTTTAAGAACAACTATTCCAATAACGTTTTATACCATTAAAACATGTCACCTTATATATTTTACTAAATCCACCTTTAAGTAATATTGCTAAATTTCTCATATGGAATAAATTCTATAAAAAGGCTTTGTTTATTTAGTTTAGTAAACAATGTCTATAACTTCATTTCCAGTGTTGAAAATTCGGCACAAATATGCTGTGCAAAAAAAATTTTTTTATACAGGAATGTTATTTTCTTTTTTATGCATACTATAAAAAACAATGCACAACGAATTCTCAACACTGCTTATTTCCGTTCAATTATGAAACTTTGATCTCTTACATCTATCGCACTTCCTAATTAAAGGATTTCTAGCCCTAGTGACTATTTTTTTTTTGCGTAAAGTTGTTAATGCAGGTTGACAAGAGTCAACAGATCGAAAAGACAGGGAGAATGGTCAGGGTTACACGCCAATGCTACAACCCTGCCTGATAATGTGGGTCGGGGATCGAAAGAGACATCAGACTTCAAAGTTTCATGCGAATAAAGTGACGTAACCGAAAGCCACCAATCACAATCAGTATTTAAAACAAACCAAGCATTACAACCGTCTCTTTTTTCTCGACCCAACCCTTCCCACCACACATTGTATTCTCATGATTCTGCCATTTTCTTATTTAACAGCCGGCCTGCTTCGAGCAGGCGGGAAA
Organism: Dentiscutata erythropus; assembly: GCA_910591965.1. NCBI lineage: Eukaryota > Fungi > Glomeromycota > Glomeromycetes > Diversisporales > Gigasporaceae > Dentiscutata > Dentiscutata erythropus. Next base: position 3,310 of record CAJVPY010006315.1, on the reverse strand, counting down.
CCACCGACTGATTCTGCTTTTCACTCATTCTACTGTTACGATGATACCCGGCGCAATCTCACTTGCTAATTTTTCCGGAAGCATATTATCGTTTCAGTTCAAATTACTCAGCCCAAATCACTCGGCTCAAATTATGCAACTCTAATTACTCACAATGTACTCTGCGGACTTAAAGTCCTTTAATTGAATTTATTTCCGGCATCTTTGGCTTGCCGGCATTATTCCAATCACATGACCATTTGTACCTATGCTTTTCGATTATTATTAGCCATTATTTTACTTAATTATATCAGTATACGTATAGTTGTAAATAAAATGATATCGTTATGGAAATGATTTTGAACTTGAAAATGATAAAATTTGTGGTATAACTTGTTTTCCGAAAACACGAGTTATTAGTTTTATATTAATCATATTTAATAAAAAATCACCCAGTAAAAGGCACAAGGGAATATTTATAAATAAAATTTTATTGTGGTATCGTTATTCGGCTAAATAAAGGGAACGTTTAAAGCGGAGGCAACTCATATTTAATAATTTTTTCGATTAATTTAGGATTAAAAGCATCCTATATTAGGGTTAAGTTAGGTTTTTAGTACTTACATATAAGCAAAATTGCCTTCCCGACATTTTTGATTAACTTACCCGAGGTAGGTTTAGACTGCTGTTTTTTGTATTTTTCAAGTTTTTGTTTTTATTTCTTGCTTTGCTTCGCCGGCGATCATCGAAATTCTATAATTTAATTTTCCGCTTTAGACATCCCTAAATAAAAGCATAACGAGAATATTCCTTTATTCTGTAATCTGCATATCAGAAAATTCCTAGAACAAACAATTCAATTATAATGAAGGAAATTCGGTTATCGAATGGGACAATTTGGGTTTGGGGCCGACTATTGTTGTAATTACAAAATCCAAACCAGGTGGCCCATTTATTTTTGCATATCCCAAATCTCAAAAAACCAATCATCTCTATGAAATACATCGTTAAATTCGGTTTGACAAAACAAAGGAGGCGTGCATGGTATGAAAGAAAGATGGATACCGGACATCTGCTGGCCGTACGATTTAGAAATTACGCCAAGGATATGTACGTACTGCAGAAAAATTTTCAAAATATATTTCATCATAATGTTTACGTGGATGCATCAAAGGTAACTTTTTTTGGTCAAAATGAATAAAAAGTAATTTTAATGCATAGAATTAACTGATCCTTCGCTACGCTCCAGATCAATAAAATAAAGCGGCATATTTTAAGCTTAGTTCTTGACGTAAATTTCTGTGCAAAAGTTGGGTGTTACGATATCAAGATCTATTAATATATAAATGCTTAAAATGTTTATCCATAATCATGTATTTAGGGATACCCTTTAGACCTTAATGAGATATCTCAAAGCCCTTCATTAATAGCTCTACATGCTCTTTGTATTTGTTAACTATCAGGGTTAAACTGTGCATATTAATATGCCTATTACTTTCCCGGTGTTAGTTGTGTAAAATGAACTATTAGCTCCATGTTTTTTTTGATGCTTTATAGTATAATTATTACTTTTAACCTCAATTATCATATTTAAGAAACACGAGCCTGGTTATAATATTACTATTTAAAATTTTGAATAATATTAGAAATAAAATAAAATCTTTAATATATTATCTAACCAATTAAATTTGAATATACAAATTAATTTTATATAGCAAAAATAAAATTTTTTGTAATATCTCAAATTTTTTTATAAAACCACTTTTTATGTCTTAACAAAAAAATTTTTTGCAAAATCTTAGTATATACTAACTTTACTCAACTTTAATCTTAACTCTAACTCTAATCTTAATCAGCATATAAGAAACTCGTATTTTGATGAAAAAATCACTGGTTATGACATTTATGTGATTGGTTAATTTATGTAGATCAAAGCATGATTATTGACCAATCAAATCAATTAAAAAATTCTTTCAATACATGAAATAGAACAAAATAACCATTGCTATTAACAAAAGTGAAACTTTTTTAACACCAAAACAGTTCTTTTTTTTTTTTTTTTTTTAAGTGAGGTCTTTTTCTTAGTTCCCTTATTATTTATTATGCAGATATTACATAGTAAGTTTACATAAATTTTGAGGGAAGTGGAGAATAAGCTAGTTTGCTTTAGACCTTAACCTTAGCTAGGTAGGTCAAAGACCTCTAGACTACGAATCAAGTATGTCATGTGGGGAAGAATTATGAATAATGTATTTATGTTTTTACAAAATAATTTTACTTTGTAAAGCTTTTTCTTCTGTTATAAGCTAAATTTGATTTTTTAGAATTACTAAATTTGTTATCAGGAACTGAGTTGTATTATTATCTATAGGCAGTACTTGACTAGGGACCCAGATAGATCCATGTACTTTTTTGATTACCATGTGATAGAGTTCTGGTAAGAGATTTACTGCAGTCTTATAGTTTTGAATAAGTATTAACGTTTCTTCGGTAATGACCTCTAAAGGTAGTTGTTTGTCAATGTGAATACTAATAAAATTCTGAATAAATTGGTTAGTATTAATAACATTAATATTATATTTAGATTTTAGTTGTATTAGTTTATTCATAATAATAGTTTGAAGTGTTATACTGTTATATTGGCAAGTAAGCCAATACTAGATTATCACATTGTTTACAACTTGGTGATGTGTAAGTATTTGAATGTCATTTGAATAAATTCAATTAATTTGGTAATTCATTTATAAAAATTTTAAATTTAAAGTTTTTAATTTGGGATAGTTTAGGGTTAGTGTGTCTTGTACAAGATTTATTATCATATCTTAGGTATTGGAAGATAGGTTGACATTGTATCTTTGATATTATTGTGTTCCAATATTAAATACAGTTTTGTGTAAACCAATTGTCAATATTTGTTGTGGTATGTAAATTATTTTTATATTATCGGATATTAAATGGTAATTAAATCTGAGGAGGTATATGTTGTGGAGAAGTATTGATGGGTCTATTTCTAATTTTCTAATAGAGGTTTGTGTTATTGCTATACTGTTTGATTGAGTATAAGTGCTTATAATAGTTATATCTTTGGCAAGAATTGCAGCTCTAATAATAGTTTTATATCCAATGTTATGATCTTTACGGATTATATAAGGTATTATTGGAGAGGTATCTAAGATAGTTGGTAGAATTTTAAGTAGAATAGTTGAATTTGTATCTAGTTGTATTTATATACAATAGGGCATAATAGTAATTAACATATTGTTATAGAACGAATTTATTATTAGTTTATTATTTTATTATTTATTAATTATCTTAGAATATTATTATTATC
>CAJVPY010006314.1:0-10625 GCA_910591965.1 Dentiscutata erythropus | reverse complement strand
GTGAGTTCTAAAAACATCAACAGGTGTTCTACAAGTTTGCACAGTACTAAGTTTTTTCAGTGAGTGATAAACTCTGGACTTGTTAGCAGATAGCATATGAGAACTATCTCTAAACGACAAGTACTGTGCTGCCGTAAGTGATAAACTCTGAGCTTGTTGGCAAGTAGCGTATAAGAACTACCTCTAAATGACAAGTGCAGTTCTTCTTATGCCTTTTCCCCATGTCTTACATTTTTCTTGCAGTACGTTAATTAAAAAGTTTTTTGGAAAAATATGGTCCAGATGATCGTTGGAAAGAGTGATAGTATATTCTAAAAATTATATACAATTTGAATAGCTTTTTATTAATATATTTTTGTATTTTAAATTTAAATTTAAAATACAAAACCAAATTAATAAAAAGTTATTCAAATTATATGGAACTTTTAATATATATATATTTTATATAAGTGGATTTAATATATAATGATTATTTAAAATATAATATACTATATTATTACTAGTATTATAAAACAAAATAATAATTTTGGCCCATAGTTTTATATTTATTTTCTTTTTTAGTTTAGCCTGCAATTAGCCTACATTTCCAAAATAGGAGTTGTCTAAAGCTATATACTTACATGATCAATTATGTAGATTAATATCACAATGTGATTATTGAAAATTCAAATTATTTTATAATTTTTAGCAACAATATTTCTGCAGCCATCTAATGAAATTTAATTTATTTTTTTATTTTAATTCTACAGATATATAGAATTAAAATAAAAAAAACTCATTGAATTTTGTTGAATAGTTGCAGAGATATTTTTGCTCAAAATTTTTTAAAAAATTCAAATGCCTATTAAAATTATAGCTGTGGCAAACTTTTTCAAATCTTTGAGTAAAGATATTTTGATAACTACCTAATAATATTTAAATTTTTTTTTTGATTCTACAGATATATAAAATTAAAATAAAAAAAATTCATTAAATTTTGTTAAGTAGTTGTCAAAATATCTTTACTTAAAGTTTTAAAAAATTTTGCCACAACTAGAGTTGGTAAAGTTCCTAGGTCAGAACCTAGAAACCTAGTTTTTGAAACCTAGTTTTTAAAAACCAGGTTCCAATTTTAAAACCTAAGTTTTTAGATTTATAATAGGTTTTTAGGTTTTTTAGAATCGAATAGGTTTTTAGGTTTTTTAGATTCAAATAGGTTTTTGGATTTATAATAGGTTTTTAGGTTCATAGTAGATCTTTAATTCATAGTAGTTATAATAAGTTTTATATTACATATACACCTTTCTGTAATTGCTTGCATATTTTCATATTGCTTTTGCATGTTCATGTATGATATCAGATCTTTTTATTTGGTATATACCTATATATATATATATATAGACTATTAGCTACTATATATGTATACAATACATATCAATATTAAAATATTGTTTTACAATAAACTAATACAAATATAGAAGCGAGTATTAAATAATACTATATATATTAGATTTTATATTATTGTTATATATTAATATATAGTGTTATAAATAGAGCGAGATAAGGGTGTAGTGACATAGCGTAGTGGGAGTTGTCATACCTCCAAGTTTGTTGGCTATAGTACTAAGTTCAAATCCTACTGGCGACGTTTCGAATAATCTACTTGTGCTATAGTAACAGCTTATTTTAAATTGGGCTAGATTCATATATCTGTAAACCAGGGCACACCAACGCCCCGAGTTGGCGCTGAGAGACATGGATATATTTGTGTCATTGCACAAAGAAATGCAAACTAGTATAGGTAGTGCAAATCCATAATAAGGCGTTCTGATCGATCTTATTAAGACCTACTTATAGTAGCCTAAGAGAACTGAAACCGGCTTAAAAAATCCTGATTAAGGAAATAGCAGACTGTTCTGACCAGGTGTTACTTGGACTACAAGACAGATCCGACTGGACCCCAAAAATTGAAGAAGTTGTGCGACAAAGATCTTATAGGCAAGAGAGATCTACCAACCAGGCTGCCGGTCATTCGAAGGAAAAAGTCACATGTTATGAAATTGTGAACCAAGGATCAAGAGACCTTCAGACTTGAGCCTGGGAAACTCAGATTTGGGCAGACCAATCCTTCTAGGCCATCTGGATTGGGAGAACAACGATACCAAAAGGAGTAAAGTGTAGAAAGTGATAGAATATAGTATAGAGGTTTGTGAACCTTAAAAGGTGGAGTAGGTAATGGTAGGGGTTTAAGGTTATCCCTGACTCCAAGTACATAAATTAAGGCATGGCGTAAGTTACTGAAGTCTAGGTGAATACATATATAGGAATGTATCACTCTGGTGGGTTTTACCTTGAGGATAAATCAGGACATTTGGTCCTGTCCTAAGTCTGGCTGTTAATCTAGTAGTGTTGCATAGATCCATGATGCCCTGGTATGCACATGGTGAGGTTACACCCAGGTCTTAAGTCCCACATGGTAGAAGTAAGGATATGATCAGAGGGTTTAAATGGGTACTCCCCTAGTTGGGATGCAGGTACAGCAGATAGTGTAGAACCTTCGGGCGGACTACTTAAATTAGGCACTCAAAAGGTGCACATGTAGCTATTTGTACTCTCATTGTATACTGAAATAAAACTTAATGATAATAAATCGCCATTGACAAAGAGGTCACCTTTAATACTGAAAAAAAATAAATAAATAAATAGAGTGAGATAATAAGGTTAGCTTATTTCTAAAGTGTAATAGTGAAAGTATTTGGCTATTTTGCATATTCTATTTTTTTAGCTTTTGGCATATATACTAATGATAAAATTCATATAATTTATATTGGTAAACTTTCTTGTTCTCTATTTACAGAAATTTACAAAATATAAAAAATCTATACCAATACGATTAGATATGTGAGCTTTGTAATACTCACATTTATTCTTTGTTAAAAGAAACTAATTCTTTTATTAATTATAATTATCTTGGCAATTATTTAATATTCAATTGTTTTACTTATTTTTTGAATATAAACAAGGCATTTACAAGTTGAATCAATGAGTATACTAGGAAACAAGTTTTCTAATATATATTTATTAGTTTGCTATAGATTTACCAAATACTTGTAGCATATCAGAAGGTAGATTGATATCAGTAACATAATAGCACAATATCAGGATACTTTGATATCCTACTCTTAGCACTCTGGGCCCAAAAATAAGATATTAGAGTATTATAATAGTTTGCTGTTATATTTAATATTAATCTATCTCCTAATATCTTACTACTATGCTGCCAATATTCTGCTGATATTTAGCAGGTATTTGGCAGATCTATAACAGACTAACAAGTACATATTGGAAAAATTTTCTCATAGCATATATCTGATATTCATTGATTCAACCTGTTATTATTATAATAAATCAATTCTTAGGCATATAGTACAATTGTTTTTCAATTATAACTCATATTTGTATATATGGTTAGACTTTTGTAAATACACAATATAGAAATTAAAATTTTAAAATACCATATAGTTCCGAAATTAAGCACAACCCCTCTACCCCAATTTTTGAATCTCAGATTAGTGGAATTTGTAATAAGATCTTTGGCCAAATTACTCCCGCTAATCTGAGATTCAAAAAATTGGGGTAGAGAGGTGGTGCTTAATTTTGGAACTATACGGTACATGCATTTAAAGAACAATAAGCTATATGTTTATAATGATCAAGAATATGTTTAGTCCAAATTTTAAAAGCATGTTTAAAGAGATTGTGTACTTAATAAAAGTGCAATTAGAGAGGTTTCATATATATATATATTATAAAGATCAAGTTGAGAACAACTCAATACTATATCATTAAATATGAATTCTGAACAAGATTCTGATTATGGTTATGAAGATGATTATAGTTATGATAATAATTCTTTATACAATGAACCGCTATCTTCAACATTAGAAATAAACACTAGTTCATCATTTTCAGTATTAGAGATAAATTCAAGTTCACCAATGTTAATATTAGAACCAAATATTTCAACATTAGAAACTAATACCACATCACCTTCAGCACAAGATACAGATATAATTTTATTAAACAAGATATCACCTTTGTGGCAGCATTTTTTTTTTTTACCGTAAAAAACCAAGTAATCTAGTTTGCTTTAAATGTAAACTTGAATTCTCAAAAAAATCTGAAAATTCGACTTTGGAAGGTCATTTAAAAAGCCAATATAATATTATAATTTCACGAATAAAAACTTAATCAAAACTAGCATTTGCTCATAATGATCCATGGCCTGAAAAGCAAAAAAAAACATGATATAGCTTTAATTAGTTAGATTATTTTATACTAGCAGTTATTTCGTGTTGTTGAAAATAAAAAATTTATTAAAATGATAGATATCTTAGATCCAAGTTCCTAATTGTCATCAAGTTAAAGATATGATTATAAGCTATTTTAATGAACAAAGAACTAAAATAACTAATGTTTTATCTGAAATTTCAGAAAAAGTTTCTTTAACAGCAGATATGTAGTCATTTATAAATAACCGAGCATTTCTTGAGATTACTATTTACTATATCAATCAAGATTGGAAATTTCATCGATTTCTATTAGACATTATTTTCTTTACTAAACATCATACAGGAATAAATATAGCAACTGCAATTAATAATCTTCTTGTAGAATTTAAACTTACAGATAAGGTATTAGCTTTTACTACTGATAATGCATCGGCAATATTAGTTTGTAGAAAAACCTTAGCAGATAGTTTATATAGAGAATTAAATAATCAGAGCTTTTGCTATTATAGATATACTACACATATTTTAAATTTAGCAGCACATTATGGGTTAGAGATCATTAAGCAAGAAATTGCTAGTGTTCGATTATTAATATTAAAATTAAATTATCAATAAATTTATATGATGAATTACAAGATTTGTATAGTATGCAAAAGCTAGATTATTTAAGACCAGAACTAGATATTGAAACAAGATGGAATAGCACATATTATATGTTGAAAAAAATGTTTAAAATGCAAACAGCTTTACGAATATTAGCTATTAAATATTTTGACATTCAAGAATTAATGCCTATAACAGAAACATGAGAGAAAATTAAGATAAAAATATAGTAGTATTTTTAAAAATTATTTATTGCTTATGTGATATATTACCACTTCTTTAAAAGTTTTTGTGCTGTTACGATTATTAGCAGTGTTAGAACCAATTACTTTAATTAAAAAATTAGAGATTAAGTGATTCTCAAAACTAAGAATCTATATAAGTACTCTATTTGTTCAAATTTATTTTTTTTATATATATATGTATCTAACAATTTTTTATAAAAAAAAACAAATTTAGCAAGAAAGTTTAATAAGATCTAGATTTTTTATACTTAATAAAATAAAGTATTCTTATTTTTATAATTGAAAATTTTGAATTTAATTGTTTTTTTTTTTTGTATTACTAATTTTCCTTCTTATCGCTTCTTTGACTCCTAAAACTATTCTTTTAAAAATCGCATGTTCAAATTTTCTAATTAACTATATAGCATATATATTGCTTAGAGTTAAATAGCTATTATAAGTTCAAATCAGAAACCTTAAAATAAATTTTTACTATCATCCTAATAGGATTGTATAGATATATAGTAAATAATTGTAGCTAAAAGCTACATATTTATAAGTTATTATATAGTAAATAAAAAATATTAGTACGGTGATATGAGCATATATTAGTAATTAGATCAAATATCTGCCAGGGATATATGAGCCGTGACTACAGTCCATATATCTTTGACAGATATTTGGTGTAATTACTAATATATATTCATACTATCATATCAATTTTTTATCTATTTATACAATAATAGTATTATCATCCAGCTGTTGTTATAATTGCTGCACCAAATTTTGATTATATAGTATTGGGCTTTAAAATTCTTATTAGACAGAGAAGATTATTATCGGTTCGGTCTAATAAGAATTTTAAAACTAACAAGCAAAATTTTGATATAGCAGTAACAATATTGCTATACAATAATATTCAATACTAATGTAATAACTACATTATTGTCCTATATAAATTTTCAAAATGAAAAACTAATCTTTATTTATTTCTTTTATCTTTTATATTCTATTACATCATTTATATTATTTAATTAACTACTTTATACTTTTTTATACTTTTTTATTTAATTTATCTTTCTACGATCTATTTTATTATAGTATATATATTATATAAAGTACTTGTTTTGAATTTTATTTATTTATTTATTTTTATTTTTTATTTTTTTTTTGGTGCTAAGGTGACCTTCTTTGACCTGGGGACTTTTTATTAGAGTATAAATGAAGTTTTATAATGTAGTTACAATGATGGTATATCAAACCACACGTGTATCTTTTAAGTACCTAATTTAAGTAGTCTGCCTGAAAGTTTTACACTATCTGCTATATCTGCACCCCAACTAGGGAGATACCCATTTAAACTATCTGATTCTAACTACTTCTGTCAGCCCTCTAACCCCAGGTGTTCCTCACTATATATACATGGATTTTGGATTTACCCGTTGTGAATTTCACACCCTACCTTAGGATTTACTAACCACAATTTGGATTTGTCAATCTCTATCATTAAGACTTACTAACCATATATAGCTAATCTATCCTCAAAGGTATATCTAACAGAGTGGTACATGTCCTATACATGTATTCATCTGCATGTTCCTATAACTTTTTTCTAATTAGTACATATTGACCTGCCGTTCCATATTAGTATCTCACACTACCTTTTGGAGTGCTGTCTTTCTACAGACGTTTCTCAAACACCAACCTTCCTAACTAGGCGCCTATTATATACTTCTTGCCCTTATTCAGTTCACAACAACCTCAGTACCCGCATTTGGACCATCTCCTTACCCGGATTCTTTATCGGTCCCTCCTTTACTTTCAGCTAGCAACCCGGATGGGTTGGTCTGCTCAGGCTTTAGATGCCTGAAGGATGCCCTCCCTTTGGTTCATACTTTCAGAGTGTATGCCCTTTTCCTCTAGTGCGACAACCTGGCAGTTTAGCTGGTGTGTTTTTTTGCCAGCAGATCTGGTTGCTCAGTTCTCCAATCTCAGGCCCAGTTCAAATTCAGCTCTTCTATAGTACCGTCAAAGATCACTACTACTTCCAAATTTGGGACTTGCCAAATGAGTTTTTAGTTATGCTGATTCCTCAGATTTATTGCGCCAAAGCTCCTATTACTAGATAGTGTGACCAAAGTTACAGATTTTTCTTAGATCCAACCAATAAGTATAGCTATCAACTGAACACAGACCTATTTTTCAAATATCATCGCCAGTAGGATTTAAACTCTAGACCTGCCACTTGGAGAGAGTGATGACTAGACCACTATACTAAGTCGCTACACCTCTGAATTTTATTTTCTATTGTAATCATTTACTTTAATAACTATTATTTTTTATCTATATAGAGAATTCTCATTGCATAACAGTTCTTAAACAAATGCAAGAGCTTTTCTAGAGCTGTGATATATATTTTACCAAGTCTTGTTCAACAATAAAACTCTAACTATCTTAATACACTATAATAACATGTTAGATAACTAATATAGTTCAAATATTTTAATTTAGGAAATACTTATCTTAATGAAACCACTAGAAAAGGCCACAAAATTATTATCTGTATCTTTATACCTGACTATTGCAAATGTTCGATTCGTATTTAGTAACATCCAAGTATATTTTCAAAGTTATATAGATGACGATAATTTTAGTCAATATCTTCTGGCCTCATCAATTAGCAAAAAAATTAAGGAATATAAAACTATAATCGATAATAAGACGACTATTACAACAATTCTAAACCCACAATCTAAACTTTCATTGTTTGAGATAGGAGCCCGAGCCACTGAAGCAATTAATAAAATCAGAGAAGTATTTAATCAATATGTTATTACATCAAATAAATTAACAAATGTTTCACCTAACAGAGTAAAGGATAATATTATTACAACATGTAATTACTTTCATAAACTTAAATGATATCATAATAAATCAATTTCTAAAATAAATCAGAAAGCTATAGATGAATTAGAACAATACTTAGCCTTGCCTTGTGATGAGAATATTGCTATCCTGTTGTAGTGGCAGGTGCATGTAAAAGAGTTTTCAACATTAGCTTGTATAGCTAAAGATTACTTGTTGATTCAAGCAACCAGTATCGCTTGCAAATAAGCTTTCTCAGCAGTAGCCAACACTATGTTATAATCTCAAAACAGGCTTGATCCGGAAACCTCAAGAGCATTATTGTGTACTAAAAGTTGGATTGAGAATAAGGTGGTTGTAGAAAAAATGATTAGCATTTAATTTAAAATTTAATATTGATATGAAAAAAAAAAATAAATTAATTTATAATGTCTTGAATTAAGAATAAACATAGCGATAGATTTTTTTTTTAGAGGGTAATTTAAAGTTTCATTTACCCCTTTTTTTCCCTATATATTATTGGATCACATGAAAAATTAGGCATATAACAATTTTTTTATTTTAATATTGATTTATTATACATATAAATAAACAATATAAAATAACTATATAGAGTACAATTGAATTAGTATTAGTCGAATAAATTTTTATTAGATTTTATTCGTATGAATATTTAAATAATCTATTTACTTATTCTATAGTCTTGAACTCTGTTTTATCGATTTATAACCCAAATCACTATGTTCAAATTACATACAGTGAGACCTTTTTAAACACAGCCTCTTTAAGTACATAACCTCTTCGAATGCACTCTCAAAGTTAATACTACAATCTGGTATTTATTATAGTATAAATCTGGATTGAAGTATTAACTCTACACTCAACTTCTGGCCAAGAGGGTCTAACTATACTTTAATTATCATTATAATGGAGATTTGGTAAATATGCTAAAGGTTGTTTAAAGGCAAAGCTTTAGCCAATCTAAAAAAAGTCATTCTATAAATTTCTGGAACTTAACCTGAACCGAACCAGGTTCCAAAACTAAGTTTTGAAACTTAACCCAAACCAAACCAGGTTCTAGATCTAGGTTCTGGAACTTAACCCAAACCAAACCAGGTTCCAGATCTAAGTTTTGAAACCTAATCTGAACTAAACCAGGGTCTAGAACTTGGTTCCAGAACTTAACTCGAACTAAACCAGGTTTCAGAACTAGGTTCTAGAACTTAAACTGAACCGAACTAGGTTTTGAACTTAGCTCAAACCAACCCAGGTTTGAAATCTAGATTTTAAAAACCAAGTTTTTTAGGTTTATAAATAAAACCTAAAGGTTTTGAACCCAAAACTGAACCTAAACCAACCTAACCATCCCTAGCCACAGCTATAATTTTAATAGATATTTGAATAATTAAAAACTTTTAAATAAAAATATCTCTGTAATCACCCAACAATATTTGATGAATTTTTTTTTGTTTGAATTCTATATATCTGTAAAATCAAAAAAAAAAATTATTGAATATTGTTAGGTGGTTGCCAAGATATCTTCACTCAAAGTTTTAAAAAATTTTGCAACAGCTATAATTTTAATAGGTGTTTAAATTCTCTCTCTCTCTCTCTCTCTTTCTCTCTCTCTCTCTCTCTCTCTCTCTCTCTCTCTCTCTCTCTCTCTCTCTCTCTCTCTCTCTCTCTCTCTCTCTCTCATAATTAAAAATTTTTAAGTGAAGATATCTCTATAACTACTCAACAATATTTAATAAATTTTTTTATTTATTTTAATTCTACATATTTGTAGAATCAAAATAAAAAAATTTATTAAATATTGTTGGGTGGTTGCCAAAATACTTTTGCTCAAAGGTTTGAAAAATTTTGCCATAGCTATAATTTTGATAGGCGTTTGAATAATTAAAAATTTTTAAATAAAGATATCTCTGTAACTACTCAACAATATTCAATAAATTTTTTTTATTTGAATTCTACATATCTGTAGAATTAAAATAAAAAAATTTATTGAATATTGTTAGGTGGTTGCCAAGATATCTTCACTTAAAGTTTTAAAAAATTTTGCTATAGCTATAATTTTAATAGACATTTAAATAATTAAAAATTTTTGAGTGAAGATATCTTTGTAACCACCCAACAATATTTGTAAATTTTTTTTATTTGAATTCTACATATCTGTAAAATCAAAATAAAAAAAATTCATTGAATATTGTTAGGCAGTTGCCAAGATATCTTTGCTTAAAGTTTTGAAAAATTTTGCCACAGCTATAATTTTAATAGGCATTTGAATAATTAAAAATTTTTAAGTGAAGATATCTTTGTAACTATCCAACAAAATTTGATAATTTTTTTATTTTAATTCTATATATCTGTAGAATTAAAATGAAAAAATTTCATTGAGTTTGGCCTTATCTATACTTGTTGTGATAACTATTATAATTTTTTACTTAATAAAAATATATACTGTCAAAAAAGCTTAATAGATAAACAGGGCTTCAAATTAATTATATAAGGTTTCTTTTTTATTAGCATTAGCAAAAATAAATGGGCGTAAAACTCCACAAGTTTTTACGCGAGCGTAAACTTATGAAAATTTACGATTAGTTCGGAGTATTACGTAGGTGTAATAATTACGAAAGTTTACGCTATAGTAACTCCGGAATAT
>CAJVPY010006313.1:0-10627 GCA_910591965.1 Dentiscutata erythropus | reverse complement strand
GTCAAGTTGTTGTAAAAATTATATAATACTCTTCTATTTAGCTCTACTTTAAATAAAGTCCACATTATATTTAAATCCACCTTCAGGGTAGAGTTTGCCCTGCAAGAAATTCTTAGATAATCCTCTACTTCATATCGACGTCAGTCATTATCCTACACGTAGACTCGTGACTCTTGTTTATCTCCTAATTTGTACTTTGCCAATAGCAGTCCACCAGGTACTAAAATAGCACATCATGTACTACCGGTTACCGTAATTGAAAGTGTCCTATTCCACACTGAGACCGTGTAAACAATGCAGATTTTTTGGAGGGGGTAAGCCGATTCTCCTACTTTTTGTTAGCAAAAAATTTTCTAAAAAATCTAAAATATAGCAGGAATATGGTTGAGGGTGTATGTCTGCAAGGACTTTAAAAATTTTCTAAAGAGTGTATTGAAATTACAAGTTCTTTGTTGTTTCCCCTGTGTTCTTCCAAGAAGTAACAGCCTAAAAGCTTCATCAACAGAGAAGAGCTCTTTGTCTCTTCACCAAGATTTTATATTCAAGGGCACTACCTGCCAGTTATCTCAAATACCAACACTCTTGGCTTGCATGCCGAATGGCCTAAAGAGGAGTCCCCAATAGCAGTAAGTTAACCTCTCGCCAAACTGCAAGTTAGGCTACGACTTTTCAACAAAAAAATTGTTTTTCTGTTAGCAGAAAATTTGGTTCAGGTGATCGATGGGAAGAGTTTATTATTGGGTATATATAAAGTTTTGCATATTACTGAGTTTCTAATACAAGTATTTTACTGATTTTTATTAGTAATAAAAACTATATAATATATAAATGACATGTAGTTATAAAAAATTTATTATTTTTTTTATGACAAAAATGACTTGCTATATGACATCTTGTCATTTATTTTGAATAACAATATGCCAGCACTAATCTGAATTATATCATTATCTTCTAAACTTTAGTCTGAAGATAGTAATGTATTTTTCAGAGAGTTAGATGGTTCAAAGAACAAAACTGAAAATATTTTAGAAAACAAGTAAATTTTTAGTTTGTTCTAGAATTTATATAAACATGTTGGTGAACTAAATGTTAGTGAAATAATTGTTAGAGGAGGTGTGGTGACTTAGTGTAGTGGTCTAGTTATCACCCTCTCCAAGTAGCAGGTTTAGAGTTCAAATCCCACAAATGACAAATTTTAAAAAATAGCCTGTACTACAGTTTATGGTTGTCGATTATCAGTCAGATTTAGAAATCTGTAATTTCAGTCACACCATCTAGTTATGGGAGCTTTGGCACAATAAATCTGAGGAACCAGAATAACTGAAAACCTATTTGGCAAGTCCTGAATTTGGAGGTAGCAATGATCTTTAACAGTACTACAAAAAAGCTGAATTCGAACCAGGGCCTGAGATTGGAGAACTGAGTGACCAGGTCTGCTAGCGAAGGACACACCAGCCAAACTGCTGGGTTGTCACACTAGAGAAAAAGAATATATACTTCGAAAATATGAACCAAGGAGAGAGCATCCTTCAGGCACCTAAAGCCTAGGCTGACTAACTCTTCCAAGTTGCCAGCTAGAAGTAAGAAAGAAACTGATAAAGAATCTGGATAAAAAAATGGTTCAAATATGGGTATCAGGATTGTTGTAAACTGAATAAAGGCAAGGAGTACGTAATGAGCGCCTAGTTAGGAAGGTTGGTGCTTGAGAAACATTTGTAGAAAGGCAGCACCCAAAAGGTGGCATGAGATACTAATATGGAATAGCAGGTCAATATGTACTAACTAGAAAGAAGTTATAGGAATATACAGGTGAATACATGTGTAGGACATATACCACTCTGTTAGGTTTACCTCGAGGATAGATTAGCTATATATGGTTAGTTAGTCTTAAGATAAAGATTAATAAATCCAAATTGTGGTTAGTAAGTCCTAAGGTAAAGTGCGAAATCTACATGGGGTAGATACCAAAATCTACTTCTGTATGGTGAGGAATATCCTGGGTTAGAGGGGCAATAGCGGGTAGTTGTAGCCAAATGGTTTAAATAAGTACCCCCTAGTTGGGGTGCAGGTACAGCAGATAGTGTAGAACCTTCGGGCGGACTATTTAAATTAGACACTCAAAAGGTGCACATGTAGCTTGATATACTATCTGGTCTTCTAATAAAAAGTCTTCAGGCCAAAGAGGTCACTTGAATATCAAAAAAAAAAAAAGTAAAATAATTGTCAGTGAAATGAACTTGTTGGTGAAATAAAATATTGTTGAAATAAGATGTTAGTGAAATTATTGTTAGTAAAATGATATATATTTTAATATACATATTAGTAATAGGCATATCAGCAAAAAATATATAGTATAAGTATCTATAATCAAAATACTAAATTCTATCTTTAAAGGGCTGTTAGAATTTTTATAATATAAATTTCTTATCCTAACACTAACCATAAAGAGCTGTTAGAATAATTTTATAATATAGACATTCTTACTAGTAATAGACAATCTGCTGTTAATAGACAGAAATTTATTTAATTGGCTAATATAAATCAATTATCTGGGTAACTTATTTATATGCTTTAAAGTACTTTTTAAAGATATAAAATTAGACAAGCAAAAAACTATTGCAGATATCATTTCTAACTATAGAAGAGTGCTAGAAAGTTAACTCTAAAATTAATCTTTTATAATCTCATATTTAGAGAAGTTAGTTAAACACAACTTTCTAAACTAGGTAAAAAAAAAAAGACTGCCTGGATTTTAACTCGCATTAAAAAAAATAGATACTAAAAGTGCTAATACTTATTATGTAATATTTTAGGATGTGGTTAAGCATGTATTATATTAATATCATATGCTATACAAAAAAATTTACTATAATTTGATTCTTTTTAAATTGGCCAATCTTATTGATTTTTATATAAGGAAGGAGAGTGCTCTTATAGTAAATAGATATTATACAATATATATCATAGCCCTAACAAAATAGTTTTTTTTTTTAAAGATCAGAATTTCAAATTTGATTTTTGAAGCAGAATAAGCTGTTAGCAAAAAGAAATTTAGAGTTAAAGCACTCTTAAATTGAGTTGATTTTTAAATTTGGGGTTATAGATTGTAGATTTCTTGAATAATTATGTAGTTAGATTTAGTATGTTCTGGTTGTTTTAGTAGTTGAATACTAATTTACTCCTCTTTACATATATTTACATAAATCTTATATATATATATAATTAGTATTATTACCAATTCATAAAACTTTTTTTTTACTTCTATTCAAGCTAGTCAACGATCTCCTACTTGTCTCTATACTAGAACTTATAACACTTTCACATATAATTGTCTATGCAACTTACCTAATCAACTACATTCTGATTCCTTTTCTTGCCTCCCAGCTGGGCTCACTAAACATAAATTTAATATCTGGTCCACTTTGTGGATCCAGTTTAGTATTCTCACTAATTATATATTAACCATTCAAATTTAGGTGAGCTTTGACTACTCTAGTAGGTTTAGATCGCAGATAAATTAGTCTAAGCTTTTATTCTTGCATGTAGTTTATATTTATTCATTTATATATAAATTAAATCTTCATTCTGTTTTGCTTCTTTATGATTACTTATATAAATTCTTCAATAAAGATATGATCAAGGCCTCACCTTTTAATACCAAAAAAAAAAAAACTTTTTTCTTAAAGTTTTTGTTTTTGGTGCTATAATATTGTAAGATAACAATTGGTTAATCACATGTAGATTTGCAAATTGATTACAAAAAACAAGCTAATCAGACAAACTTCTGCTTATGAATTGATTAGCTAGTTTTCTAAAAATTCTATATAGTGCCTATCACTAATTCTCACCTTAACACTAACTATAAGAGCTGCTAGAATGTTAACTTTCTTATCTTAATAATAATTATAAAGAGCTGTTAGAATAACCTTATACAGTAATATGAATTTTCTAATCCTAACATTAACTATAAAGAGCAGTTAGAATAATTTTATAACATGAACTTTCTTAACTTAGCATTAAACATAGAGGAAATTCTTAATCAGTTGACCTAATACAACTAGTTGAGAGTTGATCTAGTGTAACAGAGTAGTATTTTCACATATAACATCATATACTGTATTTTGTAAAACAGAAAAATCTTTGCAAATAATAAATGCAATAACTATTAAATTAATGCAAAAATTGCATTATTTTTTAATCAAATAAACTAAAAAGCAATGTCAGTACATATTGATTAATAATATAACTCATCATCACAAAAGAAATATAAAGAGCCACAATCTATAATGAAATAAAAATAAATAAACAAAAAAAAACTTCAAATAAAAATATAGACAAAAATAATCACAAACTTGTAATTTGAGTTGCTTTTAAAAGACTTTCGAAAGTCTATTCTATAAAATCAAATTGGTTTGTGAATATATATCTAATCTAAAAGAATATATAACATATTTTAGAAAAAAAGTATTTCAACTTCATCCTTATTTTTAAACAATCTATTATTTGATCTTTACTTTATAATGAGCAATAAAGAAAGTAATCTTGAAGAGGATTCTTTATTGTTTGATTCTAATTGTGAAACCAGCGATAATATATCAATTGGTTCCAGCAACAGGGCTGTTTTAATAGTTCAAGAAAATCAACCCCATGTAACAAAAAAAAGTAAATTAGTGCATAGACGAAAATATGTAAAATCTAGTTAGATATGGAAATACATTGAAATAAGCAAAAACAGAATATATAATATTTGTAAAGTTGAGATTCTGAATTTAAGTAGTGAAAAAGTTAAATACAAACATAAATTTCTACATGATGGTAGCACTGGAAATATGAGTAGTCATCTTCAAGACAAACATAATTTATATGAAAATAAAAATAAAATATGCTTTCTGTTAACTATTATTTAATTAATATTTAATATAATCAATAATACTTATCTAATTATTATATAGAATCAAGACCATGGTATTCAACAAATATTAGCAGAAGCTCTTGAACAAGCAAAGTTAAAATGTATAAAGAACCACGAAACCAAGAAATTTGGCAAGCAATTGCTAAATAGATTATTATTGATAATTTAGTATTTAGCATAGTTACAGGAAAAGGATACAAAAAGATAATGAAAATAGTTGATCCAGCATTTCAACTTCCCTCTAAAAAAAGAATTAAAAAAAAATTAATAATGCTTATCCTAAAGCAGTTGAAAATTTGAAACAATTATTAAATAACACATGCGAGTCGGCATCCTTAACAACTGACCTATGGACCGCACATAGTAAACATGGATATTTAGGTATAACAATTCATTGATTATCAAGTGATTTTAAAGTATACGACTGTCTTCTTTGCATAGAACATATACAATATCCACATTCAGCTAAAAAAATTGTTGCTTTTCTAAAAAAAAAAGTTTTAAAATTTGGATTAGATAGAAAAATAACTTGTATTTTAACGGATAATAGAAGCAACATGGTTAAGGCAATTAATTTGTGAAAGAGTGTTGAACATTTGTATTGTTCAGCTTATACTTTACAATTGTTAGTTACTTATGCTTTTAAAAAAATAAATATTCATATTAAAAAATTAAAAAAATTAGTTAAATTTTTTACCAAATCTCTTAAGCAAAGTGAATATCTTGACAAAGTGCAACAAGAATTACATTCATAAACCCAAAGTCCAACAGATATATTAAATTCTGATGATAGTGATTCATCTGTAAATGTTGCAAATTCTAAAAGACCTATTTTATATAATATAGCAGAGATAAAAACAAGGTGGAACTTAAAATACTATTTATGGAAATGGTTACTTAAATTGCATAAAGCAGTAGAATGGTTATATGCAAAGCTATTTTTATTTAACAATCCAGATGATCAAGCTAATAGTCGAAAATTAAAAAAGCTGCTTCTTTCACTATACAAGTGGGATCTGTTAAAACAAATTGTTACTTTGTTAGAACCATTTGATGATACCACTACTTATTTTAGTAGGTTATATTATGCTACCTTATCTATTATATATCCTTTAATTAAAGCACTTAAATTTACCTTTGCTGAATTCGAAACATCAAGTGATACTTAAAACAATAAACAAGATAATTAAAATAATATGAAGCAAACATAAATAATATACATATCTTACCTAGTATTGCATTAACTATCTATTTAATATATTATAAAAATTTTTTAATCAACCTTTAATTAAATAAATATTAAATTATTAAATAGATACATCTAACTTTCATATGAAGAATCATTAGATGATGATAGTGATGATTCAGAAAATGATACTTTAGAATTAACTAATGATTCTTCTCAAAATACTTATCTTATCAAGTCAATGTGTCAAATAATCTATAATTCTTTGTTTAATTATTGGAATAAACCATTAATGATTGGTTTGTTGGCAACACTTTTGGATCTATGGCCAAAAATGCTCTCATGTTGGGATCTAAAAACTCAAGAAAGAGCCAAAGCTGAATTAACCCATCAATTTAAAAATATAGCTACTTCAAATCATAAACAAACAATATCAATATATACTACTTCCTCAAATAGTAACAATATATGCCACAATTATTTACATTTTTCAATTTTTGGCATATCTACTTCAACCTATACTGATTCTAATTCTTCAGCTGAATTAGAATGCTATTTGGACTCTACACGAACTCCTATTGCTGAAAATAACATGAATCTATTTAAATAGTGGGCAATTTGGATAAAGAAGTTCCCAAATATAGCAAAATTAGCTAGAAAGTACCTGTCAATACCTATATCTTCCTTATCCAGTAAAAGGTTGATTTCAGATACAGGAAATTGCATTACTGCAAAGCGTATACAACTAGTTTCTAATTTAGTAAATAAAATAATGTTTTTAAAAAGAAATTCTGATATAATCTCATATTTTTAATTTATAAAAATAAAATAAATAAATAAACTAAATTATGTTACTTATCATTTTACTTATCAATACAGTTACAATAATCTGACGTTTGTGCAGTTAAACGTTGAAGGATATAAAATTTAGTATGACTAGTTTCGCTTAAAGGTTGATCATGAGATGAAACATTACTATAAAGTCATAGTAACTAACCTTAACATATACATGTACTAAATTTGCCCTTTTCAGTATTGATTCTAAGTATTTGTAATGCTAAAAGCAAAAAATCTTTACGTTTTACTTTTTATACTATGATCCATTTTTACCTGAGTACCCAATTTCTAAGTTACATGGGTAACCCTAGTTATAAATTTGCATCCAGTTCGGACTTCTAAAAATAGCTATATAGAAGTTTTTCTCAGTTCAAATCACTAGACATAACCTCAAATTCAACCAGTTTATGCACTGTAAGCTGCAAAAGCTTGATTTCAAAAGCATATAGTAGAAGTTGATCTTCAAATTGTGATATAATAATCAATTACTAAAATTGTGATTTTTGGTATTATATCTGGAGCTGACCTCTTATACACAATTCCAGAAAAACCAACCTAATTAACAAGACTAGTTAGTTATTGGGAATTTGGCAAATTAATACAATATTGTTTAAATGACTTATTTAAGAGGATTCAACAAGGCTTTATAAAAAAGTCAGACAAAACAATTGTATATTAAGATATAAAGAGTTGTAAGAAACAATTTAATGAATAAATAGTTATGAGTCTCATGTAATTTATTTAGACAAATCTTTTGTATATGAAGATATGAAGTATTAGTTTATAAAAGAGGCAGCTATATAAAGATATTTACTACTATGTTAGAGAATTCAAATCTATCTAAAATATATATAAAGATATATTTAAGAGAAAATGAAAATTAAAGTCTAAAGAAACTACTTTAAATAACAAATGCAACTACATATTTATTTATAATAGTTAAATTTAAAAGCTATCTATAGAGCTGTGACCAATATCAAAAAATAGCAACCTGGGTTTGATCTAGGTTAGTCATTTTTGACCTGAGTTATAATCTAGGTCAAATAGTCACATAGGTCAAACTTGATTATATATTTGAAATATAGACATTAAATCAGAAAATTTTGGGTTTTGAATCAAAAAACTTCTCAACCTTGTTTATAATTAGAGTTTATTTTCTGTATCAAAAAAACTAGTTTGTTGCAATTTATCTGTCTATTTAACTGACTTGTTTGACCTAGTCAAGGCAGTTTTTGACCCATAACCTGTTAAAATTCTAACTCATATAGGTCAAGCCAACTCAGGTAATTATCTATTAACAATCATTCTTTTTAATTTCAATTTTTTTACAAATACTATCATACTTTCATCTACTTGCATATCCCAACAATATCTTTTGAGCATAATAAAGCCAGTTCTATATAGAGATTGCTAGCATAGCCATAGCTATTAAGCTTCTTTAGAACTATTATTGATGTTACAAAATGTGCTATAACTAATTTTTACACTATCAGTATAAAGACCAATATAGTAACTAGAAGTGATACATATAGAGATAGCAAATTAAGTAACTATTACAAATATATAATAGTATATATGTACAGAGTAGTAATATAAATTTCCATAGTGTAGTCAATCTTTAATCATCAAAGATCAATAGTTTGGAAGTTCAGAGCAATCATTGCTACAACATCTATATACTATACTAATCAAGTTTCTTTTTAAGTTGTTGATAGTGACTTGTAATTACTTTATTTGGCTAATTTCAGAGAGATAGATCTTATAATTCACTGAGGTTTTATTAGTCACATGTATAAGAATTATGGAAGTACACTCCCCTGACAAAAGTCACCGGCCATTGATCATTTTAGTAATGATTAATAAACTAATAAAAATTTTCTAACCGATTTTATAGAAAAAAATTACTAAGGTTTTAAAAATTTTTTTTTTAAAAAGTAGTTAAAGTTTTATTATATTTATTTATATAATTAATATTTTGTAGGATTTCCTTTAGCTTTTTTTACAGCAAGAATACGATTAGGCATACTACTAATCAAATTTTGGTAAATGGATTCATCTAGGTTATACTACTCTTCTTCCAAAAAGGAAAAGAGTTCAGTTTCACTAGTCGGCAATAGAATACACTGACAGATCCAACGCTCCAATTCATCCCAAAGGTGCTTGATTGGGTTAAGATCCGGGCTCTGTGCAGGCCATGTAAGATGATCAACCTGATTTTTCTCTAACCATTTTTGTACGATCCAAGCTATATAAATTGGTACATTGTCATCATGGAAAGTAAAGTCTAAATTAGGATCAAGAATATCTAAATAAGGTAATAAATGAGTTTTCAAGAGGTCAACATAGTCTTTCGAATTTTGACAGCCATTAATTCAGATCAACAAACCCAAACCATCTGCAATAAAACATCCCTATACTATTATCCCTCTTCTATCTGACTTAAACATTGGTACAAGACAATTTATATTATATTTTTCATTAGGTAAGTGCCAAACATAGCTACAACTATCACTCTAAAACACTTTCAAGTGAGACTTATCATTCCAAATAATTCTATCCCATTCGAAAGTCCAATCCAAATGTTCTTTTGCCCAGTTGTAACAGATTTTCTAATTTGGGATACTAATGTATGGTTTTCTCTTTCCAACATGGGTGTAGTAACCTTCTTTGTGAAGGTACCGTTGTAGAATATGTGTGGAAACATTTATAAAGGTCAACTGCAAAAACTCATTTTGCAAAACATTCAAACTAGCTTTGCAATCACTTTTTAAAACATGAATTAAGTGATGTTTATCATAATTATTTAATACGAGTAGCCTTCCACTCTGAGCAGGAGGTTTTATTTTACCAGTTTGTTTATAATAGTTAACTATGTCTTGAACTATTGATTAAATTACTATACAATAGTTGAAATTGGAGAACCACATCTCAAAGCACCAACTATCTGACTTCATTCACTTTCAGATAACTCTTTATGTTTTTGAAATAGAGAAAAAACTACAAATATAATAACAAATTTTCTTTACTTTTTTAAAACTACAGGTCTTATACTATCTAACCATATAGATATTAACAATGTATCTTCTAACAATTATGAACAAGCAGATTTTTAACGAATCTTTTTGCTTGCTAATCATTACTAAAAATGATTAACAGCTAGTGACTTTTGTTAGGGGAGTGTATTATAAACAATTTCTTATGTAATACTAGTAATAAAAGTTGTAAAAAAGATAAAAAACTTTAGCAATTAAAAACATTATTAGAGCAATGAGTGATATAGAAGGTTTAGATAGTATAATTTATATAGAAATTAAAACAGTATATACACTATAAATAATATAAGTAATATATTATAAATATGATATATAGTTCATCTTAATTAAAAGAAAATATATAATAAAAGCTTCTCATCTTTAAAAGAAGATATCCTTCACAATTCATATAAAATTCATTTCTCAATAACTCTATATCTTATATACCCAATAAATAAAATACTTAACTTTGATTTACTGCTTAAATAGTATATAGTAGGAATTATAAATATCCATCCTCTTGAGGTGTGGCGGCTTAGTGAAGTAGTCAAGTTGTCACCCTCTCCAAGTAGCAGGTCTAGGATTCAAATCCCACGGACAACGAAAGTTTGAAAAATAGGCTTGCATTACGGTAACAGATCTTTATTAAGTTGGGGCTTA
>CAJVPY010006312.1:0-10627 GCA_910591965.1 Dentiscutata erythropus | reverse complement strand
TATCTAATATAAAATTTAATCTATTTGCCCAATATCTGCTTTGAAAGGAAAATATTAGTAAAATAAAAAGCTTAACAATACAAAGGTGAACTGTGATAGGTTTTGTATACTAAACATTACTTTTCTTTTATACTTTGCAGCAGTTTTTTGTTTTCTTACTAACTCTATATCTAGTTTTATTAGTAGAGTTCTAAGTAATTCTAGCCAAATTTCTTGACCACTGCTCTTAGTCAATCAAAATCAAGAATCTGCCATTAAGTTTAGTTGCCACAGCTAGGGTTATTAAGAAAGCTAGACAGGTATAATGTGAAAAATAATACACAACTTGAAATTTTGATTATGAAATCACATTCTGTACCCTAATATAAAAATATTTTAATTTCTAATCTAAATTTAATGTAGTAAGATTTTTTACTTTAAATTATTACATGTATTGAGATCTGATTGGTGTATATTTATTGATATCTCAAGTTCTGAAGTTAATGAAATTAATATACTTTTTTCAAACTTTGAATAATAATACCTCAATCTAATCCATATCATAGAATAAAAATAAAAAGTTTTCATTGATTTTAGGTGGGTAGTTATTGAGGTATTATCTATCAAAGTTTGGAAAAACTTAACTGCTGACTTTCTCGACAGCAAAATCAGTAGTTTTTTTATATTAATTTCATAGAATAAAATAAAAAAAAGCTTTCATTGATTTTGAATGTGCAATGCACGATTTTTACCAGCCCGCTGAGTTTATTAGCATACTGCACTTAGATTTTATTAGCCAACTTCAATGATCATCATTATATAAATTATTAAATGTTTAAGAGCAAAAAGGGCAATTATATTCTTTTTTTTTAAAAAAAAAATTAATATATTATCCCTGAAATTTTTAGGTTGGGTTCAAGGCAACCTAAAAATTGTCAACCAGACCCATTTGAAATACTATTTATTATTGTATGAATATGCAATAAATTAATTATAATAACAATTAATTCTTCATTTGTTATACTGCTTAAATAGGAAATATCAAAAAAAAATTAAATGTGTGAAGGTATAGAGTTAGGATGTTATATTAATGGCTATATGGATAGGTTTCCTATACACATGTAAAATTTTCTTTAATTTATTGACTTAGACATTAATCTTTAATGGTTTAATTTTTATTTTTTTATGTATACATATTCAATTTCATTCCAGAATTAAATAATAAATTTCCTTTATCAATTTTTTTTTATTGCCCTTAAATATCACATACAATTAAAATTATTACTCTGCTGTACCATATAAATATATTCGATCATGTGACTTCATTTATGTAATCTGTAATCTGTAATCTGACCATAGTAATTTTGATCATTAAATGGAAAGCTCTGATTGGCTGGTGTTGACTTTAACATAGTAAAAAGATAAGAAGATTATGAATTAGTGTAATATATAGGCATAGAAATGATTTTATCATGGATTATACTATATTTTATTGTAAAGACATGTTTAGAATATAAATTAGTGATATAAGTATATATGCACTTAGAATATTATATACATTAGTTATTCATATTAGCTACAAGATTATAGTATTATTGTATACATCACAAATAAACTTAGCAAGTTAAAGAAACACACAATAAATTAACTACTCGATTATGTAATCCGATTATACACATTGCAAATAAACTTTACAAGTTAAAGAATCATGCAATAAATTAACTATTCGATTATATAATCTGATTATAATCATTAAATGGAAAGCTCTGATTGGCTGATGTTGATGGATAGACAGACATTCCACTTTAACATAGTAAGATGATGAGAAATCTCATGCTATGCATAAAAAGAAGTTCATATAATAAAGTAGTATTCAAGAGTAAAAATTTACTTTTAATACCTAACTTTATTTATTATGCTGATATATAATAATTGTAAATATTAATTATTTTTTGTAAGTTTAACCAGTTAAATAAAAAATCAAACATGTTAACAAACATTATAAAGCAGCTAGTTTAATCTATTTTGATTTTAACTATAAAGGTTTAAGTTCCAAATAATTGAATTCAAACTATTTAATATCTTTATATATATATATAACCACATATTAGAGCTATTTTTGATAGTAATTATAAAATAATTATATGTATAGAGATAAAGTGTTGCATAATGCATAATATGATATAATGTTATATTATATAATACAGAGACAGAAAAACCTGTATTCACACATCTCTAATTGGGCTATATAAAGTTAATTTTTTATTTTGCATAACCTGGTATTCTGAAATTACAGTTAGTGAGTCAAAGCGATTTTTTTTTTAAAAAAAGTATTTATTATAAATTAATTGATTCAGATTCATAATTGAGGCTAGGGCTGTTAAGTGGCCCGACTCAAACCAACAGACCGTCGGTCCTAATATCAGTTATTATTAAATTATTATTATAGATAATTATATAAACAAAGTATAATCTGATTCTGCGATTTTGCAATATTAATCTAATATTAAATTTAGATTATGTATATAAATAAAATATCTAATTAAGTTGTGAGAAACTTTTATTGAGTTGATATAAAGTCATAAGCTAAACAGTAAATACTTATTTAAGTACATGTTTGGTGCTTACATATAACTGTTCTGAATTTGGAAACCCAAATTTCTTTGGCATAAATCAGATTTATACATAATTAAACAATATATATAGAATACTCCAACCTCAAATAGTGACTTTTTCAATTACGATACATACTAATTTACAAGTTGGATGTTTAATTAACCAAAAAAGTAGTCTTAAACTAAGTTGTTACAATAGTAATATATATGTTCATAAGTTATTTGAGAAAAGCTATTCTTTCCTAACAATAAATTACTCTATTTAAAAAAAACACTATAGATCTAACACATATTGGATAAGTGAAAATTTTTAATATAATTAATAACGTTGAATGAAATCTTGTTAACCGACATTAAAAATTATATGTAATACGTAATTACATGCTTCTTTTTAATTGAATTAACTACAAAAGGTAACTATATTATATTTAAATTTAACTATAATATATGCTATATATTAATAAAGCTTAACCTCTATCGTTATTTGCTAAAAAATATTCAGGTAAACTTTTCAAAAATAATATTTACAGTTTAAATTTAAAATGTAATTTCTATATAATTTTGTATTCAGGTATCTAACAAGCATAATTATTCACAGGCATTATATTAAAATATAATGCATACAAACAATGCATAAATGCTTACTAGAATTAAAAAAAAATATTAAATATAATTTAATTATATAGATAAGGGAATTAATTTAATTAGTACAAAATAATAGCAACAAACCAATATATATTGATATAAAAAAATTTAGCTTGTGAATAATTAGCAATAATACAATAAAAAAGAATTTAGCATTATTATTATAAATCATTGTTAATTTTTTAAATCAAACTCCTTAATAATATTTAGTATAACTTTTTTTTTTATTAGCCTTATAGATTTTTTTTTTTTATTAAATATTAAGGTGAGGCCTTGCTTATATCTTTATTAATTTATATAAGTAATTACATATTGACTATATAAAGACTTAATTTGTATAATAATAAATAAATATAAATTATATGCAAGAATAAAAGCTCAGACTAAAAACTAAAAGCTCAAACTAATTATCTGCGACCTAAACTTACTAGAGTGGTCAAAACTCACCTAGGTTTAAATTGTTAGGATTTGGTTAATAGGTATATTATATTTAATCTACATAGTAGACTATGTATTAATTTTGAGAGTAGTT
The DNA here is from genome assembly GCA_910591965.1 of Dentiscutata erythropus. Taxonomy (NCBI): domain Eukaryota; kingdom Fungi; phylum Glomeromycota; class Glomeromycetes; order Diversisporales; family Gigasporaceae; genus Dentiscutata; species Dentiscutata erythropus. The sequence goes on along the minus strand of CAJVPY010006312.1, from coordinate 6,856 downwards.
TGTCCTAGAGGAGAACAAGTATTAGTTTCAAAATGTAGTTGGTTGGCAGAGCCACAAGGACAACTATAAGTGTAATTAGTTTTCTTTCTTCTGTTGGTTGGGCATAGAGAGGATTGTGGTAGAGTATTATAGTTAGAATAGGAAGAAATTTGGCTAGATTTTTCTAGTTAGAAAAATTGGTACAGTATGGAATCCAGATGTTGTTGTAGAGTTGATCAGAGATTTTGAGAAGTAGCTGAATAATAAGTTGAGAGGCATTGGAGTATGAGATTTCAAATAGATCTAGAGATTGAATTAAGAATATGGCTTTAAGTGTGGAATTGAGAGAGAAAGGGTATAGTTGAGATGGTTTGAGATTGAAGGCAGGGTGTAAAAAAATAGTATATATAAGATTGTTTAGCTGATGAGAAAAAAGATTGAGATAGGCATTGGTGAAAGTGTCATATATTAAGATGTTAATAATTTAAGTTAAAAGAGTATGGTTGGAACAAGTATACCAATGGGAGAAGGATTCTAGATGATTGCAAGAGAAGCAGTTAGAAGATATAAAGATATGAGAATAAATATTGTGAAGGTATGTATATATAGGTAATATATTAAGTAATATTTTGATTTTGAAAGATTTTAGGTGGTTTAATTTTGGATTAGTGAAGTTATAAGAAGTTTTTGATTATTTTTAAAATATAGCCAGGAGGCATTCCAGTCAATTTGGTAAAAAAATTATGACCATACTTGGGTATGGTTTTGTGAAGATCATAAAGCTATATTGTATATATTATATAATTTTTTGGTAAAGTGTCTAGATGGGCTATCAATAAAGTTGTCTTTCCATAATAAGATATAGTAAGAGTTGTAAGAATTAATATAGTTAAAAGATAACATAGAAGAAGTAGAGTAATTATTAGCAAGTAAATCTGCAAGATTATTAAAAGTGTCATCAGAGTGGGCTTGAACTTTGTAAAAGGACAATTGAATATTGAAGGCTTTTAAAATATTGAGAAGTGTATGCCAAATAGGCCAGGAGTTAAATTTAAAGTATTTGGTAAAATAAGAAAATATAGTAAGAAATTTATTGTATTTGGATATAATTGACTATGAATCAGTGTAGATTTGTAAACTAGAGTTACATAGAATTGTGAAGATAACAGATAATATTGCTAGTAGTTTGGCTTTATAAAAAGAGAGCCAATTAGAAATTTGGGCTGGAAAATTTTGTATAACTAGATTGTTGTGAATTTGGACCCAGCTAATACCCATAGAGCATTGGTTGGTACCAAGTTGTTTAACAGAACTATCTGTATACAAAGTAAATTGGTGTTAGGATGTATTGGCTAATGCAATTTGGATAAATTTAAGAGAGGCTTTATTGTTAAGAAAAATGTTAAATATAGGAGAGTTGATAATATTAATTGAAGGTGGTGGTGGTATTTCCAGGTAATATTTAATATTAGTAGAGTAAATAAGATTAAGTTGTTTGTTGGCTTTTTTCCTTCCCAAGAGCTGAGTAGAAAGAATAGTAGATACTTCTAGAGTACAGTAAGATTGCAGCCTTGGCAAGGTATACAAGAAATAGGAGGTAGTAGATAGTGGTTGGATATAGAAGTATCAATATTGTGTTGCCAGTGTGTTATAGATATAGTATTGGTTTGTGGAAAAGATCTGTGAACTTGACCAATTACAATATGTTTATCATGATAAGTTAGAATCCAAGGTTTATAAGTTTTGTAAATAAGGTTGGTTTGATATGCAAAAGGATTAAAGCCTTTAGGCTGAAAATAAAATAAAATAGTATAAAATAGATTATTTTCAAGAATAAATATTTAAACCAGAATAGTTTTTTGCCTTTAGAAATATGTAAAATTCTAGGTGATAAGTATAGTTAGTCTAACAAGGTCTTGTTATCTGCTGAGCATAGTTATTCTAAATATAAAATGTTTTTATGTCTAAGTTGTTGTTTGAAATTGTTGTACTTAGAGTAGTTGTGAAGAGTATTTTCAAGTAGAGTATTGCTATTATTTATGGTTTTGGGCCAAGAAAGATCTGAGTGTATATGTATAGAGATACATAGATAATTAAAGAGTTGTATAATTTTTAGAGTAGTGGTGTATTTGTTAGGGCCATCAATAGTAGTGTCACAAGTTAATCAATGACTTTCGTCAAAGAAAAACCTAATCCAAATAATTTATTAAAGGTTTAATTTATTATAAATAAAACTTTTTCTCTAAACTAACTAACTTTCTCTATTAACTAACTAACTATTATATTTGCTTTGCTCCTAAATACATACTTTGGGTCACATTACTTATATTATAATTTATTCATATATGATTATACAATCGTTTAACTCTTATATTACTAATAAATTACCTTATCTTTCAGCATACTACTTCACCTGCATAATTGATTATTAACTGATCTCATAATTTCTGATCAATCATATACATCACATTCACAAGTCATTGATCAATTGACTGCTTATTCCCTTGTATTCATACTTGTTTATTGCATACTATATTTTACCATAATAGTAGGATAGGGGTGTTGTAAAATATTGGTTGTAGATCAGAGGTTATTTTGAAGTTGTTGAAGTCGAATATGTGCTGTAGTGCCAAGAATAGAAGAGTTGTTAATTCGATTAAGAAAGTTGCTGATATGATGTTGTAGTTTTATGTCCCAGATATTATGAATGTTGTAAAGATTGTGATTGAGAAGAGTGCTATTTGGAGTAAAACAGAAGAGATGAGCTTTATGTTTGGCTATAGTAAGGTATTTACCCAGAATTTGGATACATTTATAGAGGAATTACAATGTTGTAGAGCTGATATTCTGTAGTTGGAATAATGACAGTATTAATAATGTATGTAATTTGTTTGTCTGTTATATTTTTAGTACCAGCAATGTTGGCTAACTAAATAGCCTCATCTTGAATTAGTTTAATTTGTGAGAACTGTTTGTTATTAACAGTGAACTAGCATTCCAGGAATTTATAAGGCTAATGGGATGGAATAGATTGCAGGTTAGAATTAAGAAATAAGAGATTAGAGAAGGGTTTCTTAGTAATGAATATAGATTTAGTAGGATTGACTTGGATATTGGCTATAGAATAAAAAGAGGAAGCAGTTTTAGTGATTTCTTCAAGTTGTGTTTTGGATTGAGTAATCCATAATGTGTCATCCATATAAGCAAAAACCAAAATAGAAGTGTTAAAGTAATTTGTAGAAGGGTAAGTAAGGCTAGTTTGATAGAAAGTAGAGAGTGTGTATCTGGAGAAATGTGCAAAGATGTTGAAAATAAGAGGGTCATAATAAATTTTCCAGAAGAGAAGAGTGATAGTTTCACCTTGATCAATACTATTTTTAACTGAATAAAAATTTGTAAGACCAAGGTTAGTAATAACATGGATAGTACGATCAAATAGAAGGTTAGTTAGAATGTTGATAAGTTGATGGGCATTTGGATTCAGTATAGAGATTTTTGGAATAGTTCAAAATTAACTGATCATAGGCTTTGCTCATATTCTGAAAGAGAAGCCAAAGTTGGTTTGAGTTGCAATTTGCATCCTCAATTATATTATTAAGAATATGTATAGGTATAGAGATAAAGTTACCAGGAAGTGCAATAAAGTTGAATGGTGAGAGAATATTATGTTTAGATATAGTAAGGTTGAGGTGATTAGTAAGTAGTTTGGTATATAATTTTTTGATATGTTCGATAAGGCTGATAGGTCTGGTATTAGATAGGTTGCCATCAAAAATAGTTTTTTTGGAAATAGGAAAGATGCATCCTTCTTTCCATTGTTTGGGTATAGTTTGAGAAAGGAGGCAATAGTTAAAAAAGGCAGTTATAGTGGTGATAAAGTTAGGACTAGTATGTTTTAACATTTTGTAGCTTATGCCTAATGAGCTACAAACTTTGTTGTTAGGAAGTTGATTGATAGTTGAAATAATTTCAGCCTCAGTAAAGTTGGAAAGAGTATTGGAATACCATGTGGGTTAATATTAGGTTTAGGGTTGTATTTAGTTTGCTATTCAGAGTTGAAGATATCAGAATTAATATGTTGAGAAGCAGTCTAGTTATCGAAGTGTTGTTTAATATAAGATTTAATAGTTGGGGTTACTAATAATATAATTGTCTAGTCAGATTTAACTGGATCTTTGTGACAGTTAAGAATACTATTAATTATAGAGGTGGGGTGAGTTTGAAGTTTAGAATATCTTTAGTTAATAGCATCAGAAATTTGTTGTCTAATTTCTTTAATATTTTCCATGTTGTGAGTATTGAAAAGATTTTTCTACTCTAAGTTGGTATCAGTAATGTTCTCTATTGAGCTAGCTTAGATAGGCTCAGAGAAATTTTGGTCTGGCTTGTTTTTGGCTTGAAAGGCTTATGAGCCTTAGTGTAAATCACATGACTATTTATCGCATGACTTTTATGTGACTTTCATATGATTTTTCATCAAATTATAATATTTTGTTATGTGAAAGTTACATGATAAACATCATGTAATCTGTACTAAGACTTATGAGCCTTTCAAGCCAAAAATAAGCCAACCAATATTTCTCTGAGCCTATTTGAGCCGGCTCAATGGAGAGCACTAGGCATCAGTAATCCAAGAAGTAAGAAGATAGTGTGAACTAGGAAGTTGAGGGATATGTAGCTCAGAAAATTAATTAAGTAAAAAAATGGAGTTATTGAGGTGGTAAGGAATAGGTGATTGGTGTTTTAAAGCATATTTTGTTTGTCAAATAATATTTCCAAGTTTTTTAAGATTTGAATGTAAATAAGTAGCTTTAGAAGAAAATATAACAGATAGTGAATTTTTTGTTGAAAATATGTTTTAGGGTAGCTGTAATTATACTGGTTTGGATTTTATACCAAGTAGTTTTAAGAGATTCTGGAGTGAGAGTAAATAAGAGTGTGTTATGAAAGTCAAGGTTAGTATTAACTTGGTTTGAGAATTTTTTCATTTTGTTTTGTTTATAGCTTTGTAGTTAAAGACTCTTCTGTAGGTGCATGTTTTATGTCTGTATTGGCTCTGCAAAGCATATAGGAAAAACAGTGGAAAATAAGAATTTTGTAGTCACTTAGTGAGTTTGTATCTGTATCGTCAATAATAAAGGAATTAAAATAAGTTAAAATGATGTGACAGGCCCAAATAAAGTAAATTTCACTGCTAGATCTAGAATTGTGCCATGTAGGGGCAGATGAGAAAGTGTGTAAGGAGAGATTGTACATATTATTGTATATAAGAAATTGGAGAAGTTTGTATTTAATTAAAGAGGAGTAAATATTATTGGTAAAGGCATTGAAGTCTCCAACTACTATAGAAAGTATATTAAGAGTATAGGTATCTTGTATCCATTGAATAATTGTATTCTGTGTTTGAAGTTTAATTGAACTATTGTCACAAGGAAGATATGTTAAGATAATATAAAATTTGAAATCATGTTTAAAGAAAAGGTTAATTGAGATAGTATGACCTGAAATAAATTTAGTATTGTGTATATGAGAAGTTAAAGAGTTGCGTATCATAATGCTAGCTTTTGAGCTATCTGTACAAGATTGATAATAATTGTAATGTAATGTTTTAAGGGGTTTTAAAGTAAGACTATTGCTAGCAAGATTGGTTTCAGTTAGGCAGATAATATCAAGATTATTAGAGAGACAGTAGTGTTTACAAACTTGTTGTTTAAGATTTTTGTTGAATACTTAAATATTGTGTATACAAATTGAAAGGTTAAGAGGGGAAGGATGATGAATAGTTTGTGTATTTGATTTGAGAGAGACATATCTAAACCAGCAGAGTAGGTCTTGAAAGGGAGGGAGAAAGTGATTTGGGAGTAGACAAGTTTCGTTAGATAAATAAATATGTGCTTTTTCATAGTTGTTATCTTTGTCTTATTTGTTAAAAATAGAAATTCTAATATAGTGAGGTAAATAGTATAAAGGAAATTCATGAAATATGTAGTGTAAAAAGGTGTGAATTGTTTGAGGATGTTGAAGTAGAGATAGTTTATGACAAAAGATAAATTTATTGTAGTATGTAAGAAGGTCTATAGGTCCAAGCAGTTCTGTTACTTGAGTAATTGTTTTATTAAAAAAGTGGTTTGGTACATGATAATCTTTACTATTATAGTGATCTTTTGATATTACTTCATATGATAAGTATGATGAGTCAGAAAGTTGATTGTTGTTGGTGTTTAGTGTAGTATGTGGATTATAGGGGTTTAAAGATGTTAAAGATGATACCACATAAGAATAGTCTTCTGTGTCAGTCACTGTATACCCGGCTTGCAAGGTTTTGCAAGGGTTAGCAACAATCAGATTGGACATTAGAGAGTTGTTTAATTCTATCCCTTCCAGGTATAGCCTTATAGATAAATCTTTAGCTATTTTTATTTTAAATATAAAATTTGATTTATATATCTAATCTTAAATATAAAATTCAATTTATATATCTAATCTAATTAAAGTTAAACCTGCATTTTTAATAATAATAGACAGCTTTAAATGCTTATTTAGAAATTGCATTTATTTAATAAAACAAGTAATAAGGTGACTTGAAATTAAAACTTTGTTTAATATTATTTTCTCTCCACTTATTGGTCTCCTTACAAAAATTAAACAATTAACAAAGTAAAAAAAAATTAAAAATTAAAAGTATATGTCATTCAAGTTAACAGTAAGTTAACAGATTAAAAAGATGTGATAATAACAATTATTCTGATTCTGACAAGAAAAGCATTATATATAGAAGCAAGGTAAATAAAAGTTTAATAACTTTACAGAAACTAGCTATTTTTTTTCAATAGAGTTAAGATCATCTTAACGATATTAATACAATTATTAAAATTGT
>CAJVPY010006311.1:0-10628 GCA_910591965.1 Dentiscutata erythropus | reverse complement strand
TAACAAATACATAGAATCAAAATAAAAAAGTTTTTACTAAATTTGATCGAATGGTTACTGAGAAATATTCGCTAGAACTTTAAAAAAATTAAAAATTTTCAAAAGGATTTTTAATTTAATTGATTCTGATTGGTGAATATTTGGGCTCCGGAATCAGATCAGAAAGCATCTACAGTGATCTACAGCTCGGGATTTTCTTGACATAAGGGAACCCTCTTAATAACCCTAGCTGCGCAACAAAATTTCACGGCAGATTCTTGGTTTGATTGGCTAAGAGCGATGATCAAAAAATTTGGCCGGAATTACTCAAAGTTCTACTAATGCAACCACAAAGCCTATTAAGTAAAAATTGTTCCTAGATCAATTTTACCATAATGCAGAATTTTTCTATTTTTTAATGAAAAATTCAAAAGTTAATAACGGCCGGAAATTAGTAAACATTTATGTAATGTGGGCCAAAATTTGCAGATCTGCAGCTAACCAATCAAAATTGAGTGACAATTTTGTGTCAATCGTTTGAAGAAATCTGATTGGTGTATACTTCATTTGCTATTATTTACAACCAAAAAAAAAAATTTGGGGGTTGGGTTGACGTTCAACCCGAACCTGACTAAACCCGACCTGAAATTTTTAGGTCGGAAATTTCTAACCCGAACCTGAAATTTCGGGTCGGGTTTCGGGTTGACCCAACCCGATTTGGAGCACTACCCTTAACTGCTGCTGAGTTCAATAGAATACGTGTAAGTTTGGTAATAAAATTTTTTTATGATAGAATTCATTAAAATTGTTATTCAAAAATATCTATATCTATTTCAGTTTTGGTCTTACTGTATTTATATTTAAATTTAAAATAATTTCTCTTTCTAACTAATTTAATAATTTTGCTGAAATATTTTGTTTATGATAATTACTTTTATTATGTAATAAATTATTAATTTCAAATAATTAATTTTACATTAATGACAGAATTATTATACCAAAAATAAACTCATCCAAGGTATTGTTTTTGCTAATTTGAGATTATTACAACTAGTTCTAAAGTTGTCAGAGTAGTGAGTGCTTTTGCTAAATACAACTATTAACATTTTTCTCATTTTGATCTGAGTTAATTACTTTCGAAAATAATGAAGCCAAAATAATATTCTTACAAAGCATATCTGCTAATGCTTTTTTTCTACTAAAGTTATTATATCAAAGATACAATGAAGTTAAGTTAGTGTTTTTGCAAAGCGATTCTGTTAAAGCTTTCTTACTTCGGATCCAAGATAATTGCATTGAAGATCTAAATAAATCAGCATAGTATTCTTGCAAAGTGCATCTGCTAATGTTTGTCCTCCTTTTGATCTAAGATTATTTTCACAAGTCAGTGTGGAGTTCTTGCAAAGTGTATCTGCTAATAGTTTTTCTCCTTCTAATCCAAGTTTATTAAAATTAAGATTCAAAAAAGTCAATGTGGAGTTCTAACAAAGTGTATCTGCTAATGCTTTCCTCCTTCTAATCTGAGATTATTATACTTAAGGTTCAAATCTTTTAATATGGTATTCTTGCAAAACATATTCGCTAATGCTTTTTCTCTTTCTAATTCAAGATTATTATACTCAAGTTTTAAAGAAATCAATGTGCTATTCTTGCAAAGTGCATCTGCTAATGCTTTTCCTCCTTCTGATCCAATATTAATACAATTAAAATTCAAATCTTTAAGCGTGGCATTTTTGCAAAGCGCATTTGCTAATGCCTTTTCTTCTTCTTATCCATTCAGGATTTAAAGAAGTCAATGTACTATTCTTACTAAGCACATCTGCTAAAGCTTTTTTCTCTTAATCTAATTTGGTCATATCTAGAGATAGATTCGGTCAACTATAGTCAACTATCAGTCGATTATGATCAGTTATTGACTCTTAGCCAGTTAGCCAATCGGCTAAAGCGGCTAATAGCCAACTATAGTGATCAATTATTTAATCAATTATTTAATAATAATCAATATAAATATACTCTAAGAGTATATAAATGCACCCCAAGAGTATATAAATTTATATACGGACTGGTTAGATATCATATGTTGATCTTTATCAAAACAATCTAATTCTGGTCAAATTTGCAAATCATTTGGATAGAATATTCAGAAAAATAATCTGCAAATTTGACCATAATAAGATTGTTTTTACAAAACATAATATATATAGTCATATCTCTATATAATTACCCATTTTGTCTAGCACTTTTTGGTGATTATATAGAGGGGTAATTAAATAGAGTTAATAAAATTACTTCTATGTAATTGCATAATATAGAATAATTAAAATAATATGATTTTAAAAAGATAAAATAATATTTTTTATTTATAAATTTTAAAATCTAAAATGGCTATTAAATAAAACAAAATTTGCTATTTTTACTCAAACTTTGATGATTCATATCTCAATAATTATTGATCCAAATTGGCTTAAATTTTCACTATAGAGTGTTTAGATATTATTTTGTTATATATAAAAATTTTGCTGATTTGGTCCTGTAGTTCTCAAATAATTGTTTGTATATTATAGTAAATTTCTTTAAAAAAATTGACTATTGTATACAAGTGATTACTTGAGAATTACTTAACCAAATAGAATGAAATTTTATATATAATAAAATAATATTAACACTATTTATGGCAAAATATTGAGCCTTTTTAAATTAATACTTTATTTTTCTCAAAGTTTGATAATAGATATCTTGATAACTAATAATCCAAAATAGCTCAAACTTTTACTATAAATAATGTTGATATTATTTTATTATATATAAAAATTTCATTCAATTTAGTTAGATAATTCACGAGTAATTGCTTGTATACATAGTCAATTGTTTTAAAGAAATTTACTATTATATACAAACAATTATTCAAGAATACAAAATCAAATCAGCCAAAAATTTTATATATAATAACATAATATCTATATTATCTATAGTAAAAATTTGAGCCTACTCGGAAAGATTAGATAATGATAGTACTTTAACGTTGCAAAACCGTGAGAGCAGGGTATATGGCGAGCAATTTAGTAGAAGACCTACCCAAGTTTTATATTAATATAACTCCTACATCTTATGATCTACTTATTTGTTACAACTGATTCCTTATATCTCAAAACTGTTCTCCTATCGAAAGCCCACAAACTCTAAACTCCTTCATCTTACACCTACTCACCATTGGCCTATGAAAAAATTGTTATATCTGTTAAATCAGACTTTAGCAAAGCTCATATTTATACACCTGGTGAACCCTGCCCTTTACCAGATCATATTATTGTACCCTATTATAAAACTATTTACCTCAAACCTTCTATTCCTCTTAGATTATACAACTATAACTTCTCTATATTAAATAATATATACAATCCTGTTTCTAATTTTACTTCAAATAGTCCCAACTCCCTTTACTCCCCTCTCAATTCAATCTTTCAATTTGTACTTATAATATTTGTGGCCTTAACCAAGGACTAAAACAACAAGTTTGGGAAGAATATTGCCTAAACAACAATCTTGATATCATTTGCTTGTCTAAGACAAAACTTGCTTCCAACCCTTTTTATTCGAAACCACACTCAACCTCTTTTTTTACTTACTATTGGTTCTGTACAGACAGCTCTAAAGCTGGCACTGCTATTATGATCCGAAATCATCTTATCTCTCATATTCATAATATAGTTACTCACTCTGGATATGCCATGTTTATAGATCTTTTCTTTAAACATGATTTTAAATTTCGCATTATTTCTATTTATCTTTCTAGTGATAACTCCACTACAAGACTCCACACCCAAAATCTTATAATTGAATAAATCCAAAAAGCAATTTCTTCTAACTTACTTCCTATTGTTCTTGGGGATTTTAATGTCTTAGTAAATTCAACACTCTCTTCTTCTATCAAATTTAAACTTCTTCAATTCCTTACCTTTAATAACATATACAATTTAGCAGCTCACACTTTTACATCTTCACCTACATGACAAAGTTCTAGATACAGCAGTGAAATTAACTTCATCTGGAGTTACCATACTATCCTTACTTATCTAACCTCCTTTGAAACTGATAATACCAATACTATTCAATTAGTGATCACAAAATTCTTATTTCTCACTGGTCCTTTCCATATGCTTTACAGGGTCAATGTAGACATAAAACTCGAACACATCATAGAGTTTTTAACTACAAAGTTATGAACTCTACAAAGTGGGAAAAATTTGCCAACCAAGTCAATACCAATCTTATATATAACCATACTCCACTATCTATTCATACTGATGAATCTCTTGAATCTACTTGGCACAAAATTCATACTAGTATTATCTCTGCTACTCTTCAACATATTCTCAATAAAAAATTTACAGTCTGTAATTTTCAACATGTTTTTTCTTCCAAAGCATCTTTACTTTACTCCAACCTTAAAAAGCTTGGCAATATTATTTGTTATATTAAATACTCTTTCAAATTCAATACAACTATTCCCTCCTACTTTAATACTACTATTTCTTCTCTTAACCAATCTTTAAGATTACAAATTTCTATTATTCCTACATCTCATCACCTTCTATCATCTAGGATCTCTGAAGCTAATGAAGAATGGAAAAACATTTACCAAGCCCGGAACATTGAAAATATCAAAGAAATCAGACAATATATTAATGACTCTATTGATAAAAGATGTACTAAACTTCAAACAAACCCTACTTCTATAATTAATAGCATTTTAAATCATCACAAAGATCCTGTTAAATTCAATAATATCAAGCTCAATCATGATATTATTACTGACCCCCCAACTATTAAATCACATATCCAACAACACTTTGATAACTGGACTGCTTACTGTGATATTAACCATAGTATCTTTGAATCTCACTAGCAAACCAAATATAACCCAAATCAGATATTGATCCTAATTGGTATACTAGTATTCTCTCAAATTTTACTCAAGAGAAAATTACCTCTACTATGGTGCATGTAGCCTAAAACCAACATCACATGACTATAAGTGGCCAAAATTTTAAATATTTTTATTATAGAAATTTTGTGTTATATAAAAATTAGCCAATTATAATAAAAATTTTTTAAAAAATTTATATTAGTGGCCAAAAATTTTGTGATATATTAGATATTTTGGCTAATAACTTTGGTTTGAATAAATTAAGAAAAAAAATCTTCCTGTAATATTATAATATGAAGCTTAAATAATTGCTTTACAGAATAAATTTTTTTGTTATAATAGTATTATTATTAGTTATAGCTATTTTTATTTTACATAGTTATAAAAAGTCATGTGATGCTAGTTCTAGGCTACATGCACCATATTAGCCAACTTCTTAATAACAAAGCATGTGGCCCTTCTGGTGTTAGTTATGAAATAATCAAACATGCTGGCCCTTCTTTTACTTTAGCTATTATTTTACTCTTTAACTGTTGCCTTTCCCTTCAAACTATACCTAAACAATGGAAAAAGAGCCGTATCTTTTCTACAGTATTTTTAAAAAACCTATTTTTGATAGCAATTTATCAAACACTAGACCCATTAGATTAGTTAAACATATTAAAAAACTATATACCAAACTCCTCACAACCGCCTTAACAATACTTTGTCTTTACATAATATCATTTCTCCTTTCAACTATGTTGCTCTTCCTGGCAATTCTACATCAATTTCTATTCATATTTTGAACAATACTATTGAAGATGCTAACTGCCAATCTAATCAACTTTGGCTTCTCTCACAGGATATGAGTAAAGCTTATGACTCTGTTAACTTTGAACTTTTTCAAAAATCTCTTCATAGACTTCAAATATCTGTATAGCTTATTAACATTTTCTAACATTCTTTTTAACCAAACTAATCGTGTTATTACCAACCTTGGTCTTACTGATTTTTATTCAGTTAAAAATGGTATTGACCAAAGTGAAACTATTACTCCTCTCTTTTGGCGAATTTACTGTGACCCTTTAATTTCATATATCTCTTCAACTTTTCTGGCTACATGCTTTCTACATCTTGGCAACCAAGTTTTACTCACCCATCTATCAAACACTATTATACTTTGGTATCAGTTCTTGCTTATATGGATGATACTATTTGGATTACTCAATCAAAAGAAGACTTGACAAAATCATCGATACTGCAACCTCATTTTATAATATGGCCAATATTCAAGTCAATCCTTCTAAATCTATTCTGATATCTAAACATCCATCTGCTTCTGTTTCCTTTCTTAATTCTCACCTCTCATCTATTCTAATTCATCAGCTATTCAAGTTTTTGGGCTGCTAGTTTACTATTAATAATAAGCATACACAACAAATTCAACTCATTCAAGATGAAGCTCTACAGTTAGCTAATATCGCCAACACTAAACCTAATATTGATAAACAAATCACCTATATAATTAATACTGTTATTATTTCTACTACTGAATATCGTATTCAAAATATTGTCATTTTTCCTCTATCTGCAACCTTATTCAAGGAAAATACTTAATTATCGCTAAACACAAATCTCATCTTTCTTGTTCGATCTCTAACAGTACTATGTCTAACCACAATCTTTACAATATATATAGTCTATGAAATATACAACTCCAACACCATATTAGTAACTTTCTTAACCATATTAACAATACATCAACTCTTGGCTCAACTACACGTATTAGACTTTAACAACTTCAAAATAATTTTTGGTCTACTACCAATATTCTCCAACATCCTAATCCCCTAATAGATAGTCCCAATAGACATACTACTACTTTCAAAATTATACAACTCTTTAACTCTCTTAATATATCCATTCATTCAAGCCCTAATATATCTTGGCCACAAACCACATCTGGTGGTAGCTCTTCACTTGAAAATATTCTTTCTCATCATTCCAAATATCATATTTTTAAACAGCAACTTCACCACAAAAATATTCTCTTTCTTGAACAATTATGCTCTGCTAACAATAGCACACTACTTGATTGGTCTCCTCTCTCTCCCAGACTACTTTATATTCCCAAAGAGAAAAAGCCTGCCTGGTTCCTCTATTTAGAAAATACTATCTTGTTACATTTCTCCTCTCGCTCTATTATTCCCTCTTTTCAACCTTCTGAACTTAACTCATTTGTCTATCAAACTAATTTAATTAACAAATCTTATAAGCCCTAGGTCCTTGCCTGCCATAATAGCGATATTATCATTGGTCAAGTCCACAAAGTCTTCTGTTAATCCAACTCAATTTCTATTACTCACTAGCAACATGACATTAATTCTTCCCTTTCTACTTGCTATTCTCTTCCTCCTATTACTTGTAAGCCTTGTCAAGGCTGCAGCTTAAATTCTTTTCGTATTTCTAATCATTGTATACTTGAAGTTTCCTCAATTCTTTCTACTCAATTCTTTGGTAAAAAATCTAATAATTAATTTAAACTTAACGCCAATTATAGTGATCTTATTTATTCTACTGCTTTTAAAAACCCACTCAAGATTCTATCTTTACCTTCTATTAATATTGTAGACTCTCTTAGTTTATCTCTTTTTTATATCAATATTGCCTCCAATCATCTTTTTCAAATTGCTTTAGCTAATCAATCTTATCAAGAGTTCACTTTCTATACAGATGGCTCTGTCAAAAACCTTAGTACCAAGGAATGAACTATGGGTATTGGATGGGCCCAAGTCTACAATAACTCTGTTATTCACAATTTCTCTGCTTAAATTTCCAACTGGCTCTCATCATATAAAGCTGAGCTTCTTGCTATCCTCTCTGCTATTTCTACTCTTCCACACAATTCTTCTGTTAATATTTATACAGACTCCCAATCTGTAATCTCCAAGTACAATAAGCTCCTTCAAACTCCTCACTCTAAATCTAAATACTTTAAATTCAATTCTTGGCCAATCTGGCATACACTTATTAACTCTATTAAAGCATATAATATTAACTTAATTTTTTATAAAGTCCAAGCCCACAGTGACGACACTTTCAATCACCTAGCTGATCACCTTGCTAATAATCATACTTCTTCTCCAATTTTATTGTTTAATTATTCTAATATATATAACCCTTTTTTCTTCCTTCAATGGAAAAATTTCTCAATTGATAGCCCTTCTAGATGCTTCATTTAAAATATCTGCAATGCTAATACTATTTCTATATGGTCCTTCCAAAGATGTACTGATGAATAATCATACTTCTCTAACCTTATTGACTGGAATTCTACATGGTTCTACTTTAACAACAATCATAAACATTCACACAATTTTACTAATCCTAAACTTAGTTATCTTAAATCCTTCAAAATTAAAATGTTATTTAATAGTCTACTTACACACTTTTATTCTCATTCTATTTCACCTAACTTATTCCCATCTTCTAACTGTTTTCAATGCAATCTTCCTGATTCTCTTCTCATTGGTATCTCTGCTCTCACTATAATCTCTTATTAATTTCTCTATCTCAGAAACTATTTAAATGCCAATCTTAATATTGCTTCTCATGAACTTAACTACTTAATATATACAATTTTATCCCACCCTTCCTTCTCCCTTCATTCTTCTACTCTCTATTAATACTCTTTTCACTCTACCCTCAAAGGTCTTATTTCTTCTCCACTCATCTAATGCATATTATTATTTGACATATCTTATTCAATAGCTTCACAGTTAATTATCAAAATCTTTATCAAAATTTCTAATTAAATCTATGAACAAATATAGAAAGCATTTTGTATTAACTTTTCTACTTGGAAAAAAGCACACCAAATATTATCCAATTCTACTTCTATACAAGTTAGTCAATGATCTCCTACTCGTCTCCATACTAAAACTTGTAACACTTTCACTTATAACTATCCATGTAACTTATCTGATCAATTATATTTTGATTTCTTTTCTTGCCCCCAGCTGGGTTTGCTAAACTTAAATTTAATATCTGGTCCACTTTGTGGATCCAGTTCAGTATTCTCACTAATCATATATTAACTATTCAAAATCTAGACGAGTCTTGACCACTCTAGTAGGTTTAGGTTGCAGATAAATTAGTCTGATCTTTCATTCTTGCATGTAGTTTATATTTATTCATTTATATATGAATTAAGTCTTCATTCAGTTTTGTTTCTTTATGATTACTTATATAAACTACCCAATAAAGATATGAGCAAGGCCTCATCTTTTAATACAAAAAAAATAATAATAAATTTGAGCCAATTTGGATCAATATGTATTGATATATCTATTATTAAATTTTGAGTAAAAATAGCGAATTTTCTTATATATTTATTTTATTTAATAAATGTTTTATAATAATTGTGATTACATAGAGGTATTTTTAATATTAAAAAATTTGACTATATAAAATTATATGATTATATAGAGGTTGTGATTATATAGAAGGTGATTGTATAGAGGTACGACTGTATAAGAACCTATTTTAAATTTCTGCTTGGTGTGACAAATATTGATATGACAAATAAATAATAATTTTGTTTATATTTTATTTGTCATGCTATTATTCATTACATAAT
The DNA here is from genome assembly GCA_910591965.1 of Dentiscutata erythropus. Lineage (NCBI taxonomy): Eukaryota > Fungi > Glomeromycota > Glomeromycetes > Diversisporales > Gigasporaceae > Dentiscutata > Dentiscutata erythropus. Next base: position 1,101 of record CAJVPY010006311.1, on the reverse strand, counting down.
TGTATTTGTTATAACAAAATAGAAATTTTAAAGTGCCCATGATTATTATTTATATTAAAAATATAGCATTAGTTATGATTTTAATTGGTCATCTAAGCCACTTTGGCTAACTAGCATTGACTATAGGACTAAGCCATAACTGAACCCATCTCTAATTATATCCAAGATTCAAAGAAGTTAACATGGTGTTCTCACAAAGATTTTACTAACATTTTACTTTTTCATCATAAATATAAATATTATAAAGGCTTAAAGAAGTCAAAGTTAAATTTTTATAAAGGATTTTTACTAATGCATTTATTGTCTTAAATTTAAAATTACCACAGATATTATGTAAATCCATAGCAGTAATAGTAGTATTCTTACTAGTTTTTAAGACCTGGACATTGTCTTGGTTTCAAGTTTTTAATTTTTTGCTAATTTTTAGGCTTCAACAATATTAGCTTTTAGGCTTAAATTAGATTAGTTTTTAAGATCCAGGATTTGAGTTATTAATTTTTTGCTAATTTTTTTTTTTTTTTTTTTTTTTTTTTTTTTTTTTTAAGATTCAGCAGACATAACTTTATTAGGCTTTGTATAACTTATCTAGAATATGTAAAATTTTGCAACTAGGATTTACGATAGGATCCAGTGAGTGATAAACTCTAAACAAGTTAGCAGATAGCATATGAGAACTATCTCTAAATGACAAGTGCCTTACTTATTCTACCTAGTGCTACCTAAATTACAAGTTACAACTAACCCGATTACCAACTTGGTATCTATGTTCGACCTGCTATAGCAAGATTTCCCTCCTTCCAGACCCCTCCTGCAATTGGATTGACCCAGCTCTTAACAGTGGACCTTGCCGCCCGTCATGACCACCTCTCTCTTCTTTCAGACCTCTTCTACCTAAGCCTAACAACATAATTAAACCCTTATTTATACATAAAAGTAAAAAAAATAAAGCTATATTTACGAAAGACATAAACATTTTAGAAAAAAAAAACACCTCACAGTGGAAAAAAAACTTTTCAACAAATTTTAAAAAAAGTCTAACATAAATGAACAAAGATGAAAAAAGTGAAAAAAAAGAAAGGTAGCCATGACACACTATTATAG
>CAJVPY010006310.1:0-10629 GCA_910591965.1 Dentiscutata erythropus | reverse complement strand
AAATAAAAAAGAACTCTACAGAGTTTTATAACTTTTTAACTTCAAAGTCCTTATAGTAGAAGTTGTTTTCCGAAAAATACTTCTTCCTTCTAACCCAAAATCACTATACTAAAATCGTTAAACATAATTACCTGTAATCTGATAATACCTAAAGTGCTAAATTGATTATTAAAATACAAGTATCTAAATTCATATTAAATACCTTTATATAGAAAATACTTGACCTTCCTCATGATATATTGTTATTACTAATTCATAAAACAATCAAATTAGTAATCAAGCATTATTTTTGTATTGATTAATTAAATTCCCGTAAAATCAGCCTCTTGTGACATCACTGGCTATTTGAAAATCTGATTCCTACAAGATTTACCTGTGACGTAAATCTAAGCTGAATTAGACTTTAAACTTCTGATTATCACAGCTATCCAAATGATATAACACGTGACCAAAAAGATCGAAGAGGTTCTAAAGCCAAGAAATAGAAGGATTAAGAGTTAGAGATATCAATATAATTGAACATTAAAAGTAAAAAGGATACAGAAGACTTTCCAAAGTCATACACAATATTTCAAGACCCAAAAGACTTAGAAACTCAGACCAAATCAAACACACCTCTATTCGAAGCTTTTCAATCCAAGGTCTTAGGAGCCTTATACGTCTATTCAACTATTTTGAGTATTATATTAGTAGATTATATTAGTTTCCTGGAGCTTTAGATTAGTTTTAGATTTCAAGCAACCAGTCAGACTATTTCAATTGGTGGTAACTGTGAGATCAAACTTCACCAATTGTCAAAAGAAAAAAGCAAATACAAATCTACCACTACTAGCAAATTTGCTTCATAGTATCAAGGTCATTATTATGTCAGATTTAGACAATTTTGAGGACAACTGAATGATCGATGAAGAACCTGTTAACCATAATAATCTACCAGCATATTAGAATCAACTAGCCAGACCAAACTCTGCTTAAGATATTTTGAGAAAAATAGCCAGAGCTTTCAGAAAAACCACTGTTCATGATGTCCCACCAAATCCTCGCGAGAATAATTAAGTGCGAGTGACCACTTTCAAGGGAGAAGAAGATGAGGATCCAGTCAAGTAGATTGAAACCTTTGAAAAAGCAACAGATGCGAATAATTGGGGTAGAGCAAGGAAAATAAGAATTGCATCTGGCCACTTTGCAGAAATCGTAGCAAGTTGGTACTATGACCAGAAAGAAGACCTTATTTTCTGAGATAATAAGGACAATCTCGATGATAGTTTCATCCAGGCCTTAGTAAAGTACTTTGCTACCCCAGAACATAAACACCAATGGCAAATAGAATTAACTACCCTAAAACAAAAAAAAATGAGAAGGTAGATTAATACACCTCCAATTCAAAAATTGTTGAAAAGAGTTGACCCGGATTGACAAATACCTGCTGCATATGTAGTACGAATGTTTATAGAAGGTTTATATAGAAAAACTGCAGCCTTTATGTTTGCTGACGAACTAGAAACTTTGGATGCTACAGTTGCCAAAGCCAGAAAGATAGAAGCTAAAAATTACTATGAAAGTAAAAGCAATGATGATTCCACAAAAAAACTTGTTTACAACTTGACCCAGAAGATGCAGTATATGGCCACCAATTATAAAAACTAATCACCAATTTGGCTGCTAGGGTAGAAGTTAGCCCCCAACTGTCTCCATGACGCCCTACCAATACCGGCCTACCTGAAATGAAAGTAATGAATGCTACAACTGTGGAGAAAGAGGCCACATAGCCTGAAATTGCATTTTTGAACCATGCTCAAATCTCTGGCAGTCACGTGTAAAATTCCAAAAGCCTCCAGCATGTACCAGGAATGTCAACTTATGTGACATTTATGATTATAGCCCCAAAGAAAAACCTACACTATTAAATGACATGAAAGGCCCAAAAATGAAACTCAATGAGATGAGTGACTCTGAAAAAGGGTTGCTCATGAACCCAATCCAACAAATCAATCTTCATCACCCACCACCATGGAAGAAATCATTCCAGTACCTATACAGACTACAGCCCAGCCTCTGCCAGAAACCAACAATCAAGTCAGATGGTGGAGAGTACCTTCACAAGTAGACCTAACCCCACCGTACAATATTGCAACAAACCTTTAAAGACAAAGAGCAAATGCTACTTACGCTCAATTGCTTCGGGTCCCAAAGCAAAAACAAAACCTAGCCCAAGCTTTACGTTGTCTAATTGTGACTATGATAGAGCCCACTAATTATATTGATGACAAAACACCACAATGAACCACAGTAGCAAAATGTTATATGAGGGTGCAAAATAACTCCATCCTGACAGTGTTGGCTCCAGAGCTGTGGTCAGCATCATTTCGATGAAACTGACCAAGAAACTAAACCTTACTATAAACGAACCTTCGAACACCATCATAATTACGGCTAACGGGTCCTGGGAGTGCACTCTAGGGAAACTTACTAGAGTAAAGTTGGTGGTCCAAAACCTCCTAATACCCACTGATTTCCAAGTAATCAAAAATCTTGACGAAATGATGCTTCTAGTGATGAACTGGTTTCAGAAAGTCTGTACTTACTTATACTTTGATGAGAAAAAACTCATTCTTAGATATCTGGGCAAGTGCATAGAAGTTTCTATTTACTAGGCCAAAGAAGATAAGGAAGAACCACCTAAAGTCATCATTGAAGAAGAAAAAGACTTTTTCGATTAGTATAAGGAGAAAGATAATATAGAAGAAGTAAAGAGTTATTACACAGATGATAATGAAGATAAACTTACCTATGGCTCTCTTGAGGATATTGATAACCCTGCAATATACTTAACAGCCGTGAAAGAACTTCCAAACTTGGATGAAAGCACCAGGCTTGGACTATCACCTGAAGAAGCTATAAATAAATTAGTCCAAGTCAAAGAACTAATTAAGGAATAGAAAAAGACTGCTATATAGATTCTGAGAAGGTTTCAAGGTCTTCTTGTTATAGGCTTGCACCAACTAGGCCAGTATCAAAATATTCACCATGAAATAGACACTAGCAATGCCAAGTTTATCAAACAATCTGCCTATTGAATTGCACCTGACACTCAAGACTTCCTGAATAAGGAAATTGGAAAGTTGCTAGAAAACAAGCTAATCTATGAAGTCAGAAGCCCATGGGCTTTACCTGTTGTGATTGTGCCAAAGAAAAATGGCAAGTTGCAACTATACATCGATTATAGGAAACTCAATATGGTCACTAAAAAGACTCTTTCCTATTACCTCAAATTGACAATCTCCTGGAAACTTTCAGAAAGGCCAAGTGGTTTTCATCATTAGATTTAGCCAGTAGATACTGGCAAATCCGTATGAGATCTAAAGACCAAGAAAAGACTGTTTTTATCATGAAACAGAGCACCTATGCCTTTAGAGTTATGCCCTTTGGGTTATGTAATACTCCTGCAACATTTCAAAGGACTATGAATAATATTCTCCAGGAATATATTGGCCAATTTGTGGCTGTTTATTTAGATAACATAGCATCTACTCTAAACACTACCAGGAACACCTAACCCACCTCACAAAGGTCTTAGCTAGGATAGAAGCAGTCAGGCTAAAATTGTACCCAGACAAATGTGTATTGCTTAGAAACTATATTAAATTTCTAGATCACATAGTAGGCAAGGATGGCATCAAACCAGACAAGGAAAAAATTGATAAAGTTAGAGACTTTTTCTAAAGCAGCTAAGAGGCTTCATTGGCCTTATCTCTTATTACCAACGATTCATCCAAGGCTTTGCTTCAATAGCAAAACCTCTACACAAGCTTTTGGAAAAGAACACTCCATTTAGATAGGGCTCAGAACAAGAATAAGCCTTCCAAATGCTAAAAAATCATCTTTTTACAGCCCCAATTCTGAGGTATCCTAACTTCGACAAGCTATTTTACCTACACATGGATGCATCAGGTGTTGAACTTGGCATCATTTTGGTACAAAAGGATGAAAATAAGAAGAAATACGCAATTGTGTATGCAAGTAAAGGCCTTACTCAACCCAAAAAAAACTATACAGCCACAGAGCTGGAATGCTATACTGTGGTGTGGGCCATTAAGTATTTCCACCACTACCTTGGATATAAGCCCTTCATAGTCATTACAGACCATTCCACCCTAAAATGGCTTCATAATATGGCCTTGAAGAGAAGAAGAGCCTAATGAATTATTTGCCTTCAACTTTACCACTTTACTATAGTGAATAGACCAGGATGAATCTATAAGAATGCTGATGCATTGTCAAGGATAGTTGAGGAACCTCCAAAGAATAAAAAAGAACAAAAAAGGCAACTAGCCATTGTCAAAAAGCAGCAGACTTGAGAAATATTAAAGGTTATAATAAACCTACCCAAAAAACCTCTAAGGTACAAGAAGCCAAAATCGTCAAAGAAGTAGAAGTATTTAGAGCAATTGCTCAAGAATACTTCCCTGAAGGATCAGACGAAGAAATAGAAATAATTCTTTGAGATAATACTTACGAATGAAGTAAATAGGAAGATAATGGTGAAGAAACAGAAAGCACTAATGCTGACAGAAGTATGAAGAATATGAAGAACTTACCACCCAAAAAACAGAGCACGAAAGATATATTCAAAGCCTCTTAACTGAATTAGCCTTAAAACTTGGAATAGATATAGTCTGGTCAATTAGAAATAGGTACCAACATAATGATACTATTTATTAACCCGAAAATATACCTCAACCCATGGACCTAAATAAAACCTACCTAATTGACATACTCCAATGGGGAGAAACAACCAAAAAGCTAGAATTTGAGGATAGCAGTGATGAAAAGTATGAGAATACTGGCTATGGTTACTATAACCTTCAACTCGGCTCCAACCATTGTTGGTGGAATTTATTGAATTAGCCACTAACCTAGAAGACCCAGAATGGTTTCTAGAGTTCAATAGTTATATTGATTGGGACTATAATGATTCACAGTAGGATTAATCCATGAAAATATCTCTACCAAAGAATTAATTAAGACTGCTGGAAAAAAAAAAAACTTCAAAAAAAAAAAAAAGAAAAAAAAAAAAAAAAGAAAAAAAAACTTTTAAAAAAAAAAAGAGAAAAAAAAAACTTTTAAAAAAAAGAAAACTTTGAAAAAAAAACTTAGACATCTTATACTCATTTTTTTTTTAGTCTTCTTCAAAGAATCATTTAATTCAGTAACTCAACATTCAATATATGATTTTGCAGACCCATGAGTTTACAAAATTGTATAAACATTAGGGACAATCTATGTGATTTTTCTTTAGCTCACTCTAACAAACCTGACATTAGAGTGAGGATGGTTAGGATGGAATAAGGCAAGTTGTAGAGCCCCATTCAAAAGAAAACCTATAAACCACTTATACAGCAAGAATATTAAAGCCCAATTTAAAAGAATTGGCAAGCTATCACAGGAACAAAAAGGTTACTAACCAATTAAAATTAGTTCAAACCACCAAAACGAAGAGTTGAAAGTTCAGAAATCTAACCTTTATCCAGAAAAATAACTTAGTACAAAGGATGCGAACCTACTTTTGAAAATTGGTCAAGAAAATTGACTAAGTAATCAAAGAAAAATACTATAGCAAAAATATCACCAAACAAGGGATTCAAAAGCTACCCAAAGAAAATTTACACAATCTACTAGCTGATCTAAAAGTCAAGAACCGAAAACCACAGATAGGGTCAATTGACTCTTATACGAAAAGAGATCCAAAAACACGCTAGTAATTCATTACAGTAATACAATATTGGATATTGCTATCAAAATAGAATTGGAGTTGAAATAGATTATATATCAATGAAGCCACTTCTGGCAGAATTGAAAGATACTACACTATGAGCAACAACAATTGATATTACTATTAAAACGAAACTGAGAAGGTTACATATCGAAGACTTTATCGAAATTGTATTAGGCAATTGAAAATGAAAGCTTAGAGAAAATTAAATCAACCTATAGGACCAAATTATTGAAAGTAATTCAAAAGAGGATTAAAGAACAACGAAAACAAATACTGGAAGAGTTAAAAAAACCCATCAACATGCTAAGAAACTTGACCAAGCAAGATACATAGCAAAGAAATTAGAAAATACCACTTACCCAAAGATACCATAATGTACTGTTAAGCTAAAAACCCGACGTAAAGCTCAATCCAAACCAGGTTGTCGATATCCTGGCATGTTTCGAAACTGAAAAAGACTGAATATTGACTATTCAAAGTCAACAAAAATGGAGCCCCAACTATATGTGGTATTAAAAACTTACTTACATTATCAACAATATCCGCAACACTATGACATGCAGCAGCAAAAGCAGCTAAAGAAGCAAAGCAGGTTCTTCTGGATTATAAATAGAAACCTGTACAAAAAAAACCCAAACTCAAAGAGTAAAAACTTACAAAAGGTATTACGAGAAGAAGAGTTAGAGACAATACTAATATTAGCTCACGACTACCCCACGGGAGCTCATTTCAGGAAAGATGCTATGTTCAACAAATTCGCAGCTGCTACTATTGGCTACAAATATACAATGATATATAAGAATATGTCAAAAATTGCGAAAACTGCCAACTATACAGGAGCAAGAAATCAAAAGAACTACTTCATCCCATACCTGTAAAAGCCCCATTCCATAGAGTAGGCCTTAATATAGTCGGTCCCTTATTAATAATGTTTCGCTTTAACAAATATATAGTTGTTGCAACCGACTATATGACTAAATAACCTAAGACTCGCACAATTCCAAAGACTAATATGCAAGAAGTGACCAAGTTTATCTATAATAATATAATATGTAGACATGGCAGCCCTAATATAATACTAACAAACCAAGAGTTGCACTTCAATAACCACATTGTAGATAAATTACTTGCAGCTATAAGCACTAAGCATCACTGCTTCACCCTCTATCACCCGCAGACAAATGGGCTTGTTGAGCATTTTAGCAAGACCCTATGCAACTTCATTGCATAATTGGTAATGAATATGACTGATTGGGACTTAGTAATTTCATCAATACTCTTCGCATATTGTACAGCAAGCAAGCCACAACCCACAAAACACCCTTTTACTTGGTATATAGTAGATCAGCCCAGCTACTCTTATATCTTAATGCAACTGAAGACCTATTGAATGGGACTATTATACAATACTTATATGAGATCAACAATGATCTACCCAAAGTACATGAGAACGCAATCGATCAGATCAACAAGGCCCAGCAAAGGCAGAAGAAGTGACATGATCTATATACCAAAGCAACAAGAACTTTAGTATTGGGGAAAAATTCTCATGCTAGATGCCAGGAAATTGGGCACATATAGCTATAAACTGACGCCCAAATGGAAAGGGCCGTACTATATTTATGATACTCTTCCAAATGGCACTTATAAGCTAAGGGAACTAAATGGGACAGTACTAGCGACGTTCTTAAACAAAGCCTTACTCAAGCCCTATTTCGAACAAAGCAACTAGAGAAGGTCAATACTGAGATACTGTAGACATTAAAACATAACATATAAAAAAAAAAAAAAAACAAAGAATGAAAGAAGCGAAAAAGAAAGAAAAGAAAGAAGAAAGAAGAGATAAACAAAGAAAAAAAGAAAAACTCTATAAAGGCAGAGGAAAAGCCTCCAGAAAAAACATTTCAACACGAAAGAAAAATAAAAAAATTTGGAATTAAAACTACAATAGATAATAAGACTCAAATCTAACAAGACTTTCTGTATACTGAACCGGCCTTGATAGTTTTCACCCCTTGCCCCTTTAATGAAAACCAAGGCATTGTGACCCAATTGGCTCTTGCTCATGATGAAATGAAATATGTCAGAAGTCTTGGAAGAAGAACTAACATCCTAGCCTACACTTTTTATTTTGGTGCCCAGTTTTCTTATACTACTCCAATCAAAAAATCTGCTGTATAAAGGGAGTATGGCAACTACTTCCTTTGGGCTACCACTCAAACCTATTATTTGTTTGAACCCTATGGGGTCGAACAAATATATAAAACTTAATACACCCACCTCTTCAAAATTGCTGTTCTAACTGCTGGCCAATTTAATAACCTGACCAACAATAAGCTTGTGCTACAAGCTCTTTTTGGTGGAGGAGAGTTGTGATGAGCAACCAAGGCGCAGCACCACTCTAAAATTGGGCTGTGTTATTTCTATTTTTATTTTTTATATTATATTTTTTCTATTTTTGGCAATAATTGCTATTTGTAGTAATAGAAGGTGGGACATAGATAAAAAAGACAAAAATAATAAAAATGATAAAATAAATACAAAAGATAAAAAGGATACAAAAGATAAAATTAATTTATTTTATCTTTTCTTAGCATGTAATTTTTGTCTATATAAGAGCTCTTGCTTACTGCTAAATAAAAAAGAACTTTACGGAGTTTTATAATACTTTAACTTCGAAGTTCTTATAGTAGAAGTTGGTTCTCAAAAAATACTTCTTCTTTCTGATCCAAAATCACTATACTAAGATCATTGAACCTAATTACCTGTAACCTGATAATACCTAAAGTGCTAAATTGATTATTAAAATACAAGTACCCAAATTCGTATTGAATATCTTTATATATGAAATACTGACCTTTTCCGTGATGCATTGTTATCACTAATTCGTAAAACAATCAAATTAGTGATCAAGTATTATTATTGTGTCGATCAATTAAATTCCTATGATATCAGCCTCTTATGACATTACCAGCTAATTGAAGATCCAATTCCCATAGATTTAGATCTAAGCTGAATTAAACTTTAAACTTCCAATTACTGCAGCTATCCAAGTGATATAACATATGACCGAAAAGACTGAAGAGGTTCTAAAGTCAAGAAATAGAAGGATTAAGAGTTAGAGATATCAACATAATCAAACATTACATAGTAAAAAGGATACAGAAGACTTTTCCAAAGTCATACACAATATTTCAAGACCCGAAAGACTTAAAAACTCAGACCAAGTCAAACACACCTCTATTCGAAGCTTTTCAATCCAAGGTCTTAGGAGCCTTATACGTCTATTCAACTATTTTAGGTATTATATTAGTAGATTATATGAGTTTCCTGGAGCTTTAGATTAGTTTTAGATTTCAAGCAACCAGTTAGACCATTTTAATGTACTTCATATGATACATAAAATTTAAAAACTTCAATTTCTCTATATAGAGATAATTAGTGCTCTCCAATGAGCCGGCTTGATGAGCCTTGCTAAAAATTGCTATTAGCTCATTCAGCCTTATTTAGTTTTTATACTATATAATATATAAAAATATCACTTATTTGTATAGTTTATAATATAAACTATACAAATAAATAATATTTTTATATATTATATAGTATAAAAACTAAATAAGTCTTAATGAGCCAATGGCGATTTTTAGCAAGACTTATCGAGCTAGCTTATTGGAGAGTACTAAAGATAATGCATAAACTGATAGCACAATTAAAATAAATTTCTTAAATTATCTCTTGCACAAAAATAATACACCAAGAATAGTAAGTATTAGCAACAAATTTAGAATATCTTATGATTTTTATTTTCTATAAATTTTAAAGTAATTGAAGTTTTTAGATTTTTTATTTAAAATATTGTATTATATTGCCAATTTTGTTTTTATAATTTTGTGTTAAGCTTTTGCCTTATATCTCTTGAAAACTAAGTATAAAAAATAGCAAGTTATTATATTTAAATATTTTTTTCCTTTGATAACTGCATACTAAAATTTTATCAAATATATAATGCTAATACAAAACCAAGCTATTTAACAAGGTAATTAAACTAAAAGCCAGCTATCTCTTAAAGATACCCAATTTTGGTTATCACACTAATATTGGCTACTATATCTTATATACGGCACAGTATATTTAAAGATATAGTCTAGCCAGGGCTCAGCTCATACCTCAGAACCTCTTTTTCCTTCTAATTCTTCTTTCTTCTCAAAGGGTATGAGACAAAAAGGGTGAAAAGTTTAAACCAAAAAACAAATACGAAAATGATCAAAAAAGAAAAACAAACAAAAAAAAAAATAAACATAGATTCCAAAAAAGAAAAATATAAAAAGAAAACTAAAACCCTAAAGGCACTATTATAACCTGTGTGTGGTTGGTAAAAATTATATAACAAATGCAATATTTGTATATCTCTCTTGTAAAGGTAAAGCTCTGCCTTAATATTAAAATTACTTTCTAACCTTCTCACTGAATTTGGATAGCTGCATTGTCCAAGGACTCATATCAAAGCTACCTTCTGCCATAATTAGAGTTTCCAGATAGCATATCTATCTGTAAACAAACTTATATTTAATTATATATATATATTAAAATAAAGAAATATAAATTTATCATATCTGTAACATGTCGCACCCTGATTCTGGCCAATCAAATCACTTGATTTTGTAGGCAAAAAAAATTATTTTTAAAAAATTAAAAATTATACTTAATAAAATAAAAACCTATATAAAATAATATATTATATAATATAAAATTTTATTTTAGGTAAAACTCTTTCCCTCTATCATCCGTACACAAATTTTCCCAGCTTAATTATTTTAAAAATATCTTATAACTTTATTTTCTACTAAGTTAAC
>CAJVPY010006309.1:0-10631 GCA_910591965.1 Dentiscutata erythropus | reverse complement strand
TTCTGATGAAAAAAAGTATAATTTTTTTTAATAATTTTATTATTGTATCAATAATAAAAAATTATTTGTATTATTATGTTATATTTTTTAATAAAAATATTTTTATTTAAAGATTATTTGAAGAAATGGTTGAAATTTTAAAACCTTTTGAGGAAATAACAAGGCATGTTTGTGGTGCCAAATACCCTACAATGAATCTCGTATATTCGTACGTTTGAATGTTAAAAAATAAGTATGCTCCAATAGCTGAAAAAGGTGAATCCATTAGATCTTATCTATGGACCCTTATCAGATTTTGAGAAAATTGCAGATAGTGATACAAGTGTTAGCAGTGATGACGAAGCTGACATATCATCAGCTGGGAGTAGAAAACAATGACAATATGTGCATGCTTATCAAAGTGTATACCGTCAAGAACATGGTTATAATCGTGTGAAAAAATATAAAAAAAAACGTGTAAATAGAATAGAAGAACTGGATAATTCAGATATAGTAAGATATTTACCTTCTGCAAACTGTGATGGGCTCTTAGAAAGAATGCGTGTCGCAATTTATTTGTCTCTTGACGAATTATGAGATATTACTCATGAAATTGGATTAAAAGCTTCCACGCAAATTAAAGCTACTTTCATTTGCTACTTCTATTGAACGAAGAAATATAGAAAATCAAATTTGTAAAGAATTACTTTTATTAAAACCTAACCGTAATAATAGTGATACAGAAAGAACACAGACTACTATAGAGGAAGATTGTGATTCTTTGAGCACTAAATTATGGGGCCCGCATTCAACACCTGTTTTACAAACTGCTGCTGAGGATGAATTAACAAAGTATTTGAGAGAACAAATTGCATCTAAGAATCAAGACCCTTTAGTATGGTGGGAACAAAGACGTGCAAGTTTTCCGTTGCTTTGTCAACTTGCCCATAAGTATTTATCTGTTCCCGCAACATCGGTTCCATCCGAATGGTTATTTTCCGATGCTGGTGCATATATTTCAGCAAGAAGGACTCGCCTTTCTCTGAATTTAGTAAACCAGATGCTGTTTTTAAAAAGAAATAGTAGCCATTTTTCAATTTTATCATTAGACAATAAATAGTCTTTCTTATGAGTTGAAAAAAGTGATACTAAATTCATTGATTAGATTTGTGTGACTATATTTCTAAAGATCGTATAAGTGATAATAAAATAAGAAATTAGACAACAAAAAGTTATTGTTTGTGATTTCTTGACTTATATAATTTTTAAAATTGATTATTAAAGAGCATGAATCAAAGTGTAATCAATTTTTTTTAGCCCAAAAGAGTATAAGGTAATATTTATTTAATTATACTTCGATATAATTACAAGAACACTTTATTTTATTACAAAGGTTTAAACATATATAATAACGTCTTCAAAGAATGAAAAAAAATTGTATTTAATATAAGAACAATACGTTATATATTATTCAAGTTTAATAAATGTAGTTTTTTATATCTGTATCTTTGAAAGCATTTGAGAATCCGACTATAAAACATACTACATAATGTTAGCAATTATTCGAACTGATAAACGTTCTAAAATTTTTTTTCAATTGTCGGCAAAGTATAAGATATACATGTGTGTATATACGTACATACTAGGGTGGTAACTCAACTAAACTATGTGAGCAAACAATGGAAATTGATATATTACCAATATTGCTAACATAGTTTTGATTTACTTAGTTACCACCCATACGTACGTATGTACGTAATATTTACATTAGTCAGCAAATCTTAAATTATATATGGATATCAATTTGAAATTACAAATTTAATCGAATCGGCCTCAGGATTTATGATATGTATATAATTAAATTTGGATATATAATTAAATCCAGATATATAATTGAATCCGGATATAATTATAAATCCGAATATATATATCCGGATTAATTATATCTGGATTAAACCCGGATCATATTTTTAATTACTAATTATATCCGGATATAAATATAAATCTGGATATTAACTCTATCAATAACATATAGCTAATACATTAAACACAAAACTCAAATATCATTATGGAACTTGCTTTGACTACTGTAAATATTTGTACTGTGCAGCAGATTTGAGTCAAATTACTTGTAGCTATAAAAAATCTATAGTGCCAACTAAAAAAAATAGAACTGCCTAAGTCAAACAAGCATATACATGTTTATTTGAGCCCACCTAGAAGTCACTAAAGTTTGAATATATTTATAAAAAGAGTTTTCAAATTTAATTATCAAATAAATTTGAAAAAGTTATTCAAGTTTTCTCTTTATCATAATATTTTGCTCAAATTAAATCTCCAAAAAGCTAAAAAAAAATCAGCAAACAAGGTAATAGATAAAGTGATAGGTGTGAAAATAGATAATGTAATTGAAGTAATAGATATGGCTTTGAATATAGGTTCAGATATAAGTAAACCTAATGTATTTATTTATTTATTTATTTTTATTACATATATAAATTCATATATAGTTTTTTTTGTTTAAGAAATAATCCTGTCATTTTCTCTATCTGTGTCTTTAATAACCAGTAAAGATAAAGTATTGAGTAGTAACGAAGATCCTGAATTTGAAATAAGTTACAAATTATTTGTCAAAACTGCAGAAAGAATGTCATTACTAGCAAAATAGTTTAAAGAATTGGTGTCAACTATAAATGAATTTTTTTCATCAATTTATAACAAAGTTACCATGCTGATAAAAAATAATACTCTCTTGCCGACTAATTATAGTGTAGTATTTAAAATATCAAAAGAAACTGGTGCTGGAACCCAACTAGCTGATATACAGGATTTTATAAAATTTAAAGCTGAATGTCTAAAATTAGCTGCCAAAAACGTTGATATAGAAATTTATATAATAATTATGCAGGCAAAAAAAAAGATAATTTTTTTTTTTTTTTTTTTTTTAAGGTAAGATCTTGCCTCTTGTTATTTTATTAAATATATATGTACATAACATACATTATACTACAATTAATAGAACAGTGGCTTAGACTAATTATCTATCTATGTCCCACTCATGTATTATCTAGATTTTGTGTACTACTAACTAAATATTCTATTCTAACCTAATATATTCCTCACATTTCTTATGCTAACAACCTTATACTCTCAATATGGTTCCAATGCGGTATCCATTACAGATCCCACTAGGGGGCACCAGACAAGCGTAATCTCACGGCTACTTCCAGATTGGTGTAGTACATGTTGTCTGCCATTACTGAGTTTGTATCTCAAGCCATTATTTGTAATACCGCCGTAATCCAGTTTGTATCTCAAGCACAACCTTCCTTATTACATATAGTGTTGATAGTATACATGCAGGACTTGATAGCAGATACTCCCCTAATTGGTGGGTTTTACAGGTTATGGGTGTCGAAACTTCCAACTGAGTTTTTCGGAGTACATATTGTACTACTTCCAGTATTATATATTGGTATTTTAAAGTTGGTGTTCCTGTGTTCTGTTTCATACTTGTTTCTTTTTTCCAGATCTCATCCTAGGATCTTCTTTAGTCATACTACCGAAGTAGCCAAAGAATGTACAACTGAGGTGGCTCACGTGACCTGGTGACCAGGCAAGTACTTTTAGTCAAGTATGACCTTGTCGTGCTTTGTCTGTTTTAAGTGTATCCCAAGTTTTCACCTGCCAACTTACTCTATATATGGAAATCTCATTCAATTTAGTAGTAGTACAGGTGCCAGAGGTGTTCCAAATCTGGCAAAGCCAATTCTTTATCACAGGTCCCTTTGTATTCACACATTTCTCACCACTTCCAATTCTAGTTACCATCCAGTCATCCTCCCAAACAAGATCCCCAATGCCACCTTAGAAGTTGTTGGTGCTACCTTGCCAATTGCAAATTTATACATACAACCTTTGTATAATAGAACCTTCTGTAACAGCCCTGTTATATGTAGTGCCAACTACTCCACAATAGACCTCTTTCCAGAAATTCCTAATTCAGACTTGTATTCACTTCCTATGGCAGATACTTCCAAATATTCATAGGTAAATGTACCTACTAGAACTTGAACCTGAAACTTACTCATAGAAGGTTGGGTGCCTAGACCACTAGGCTATGAGATCCCAACCCCCCAAAAAAAAGATAATTTAATTGAAGTTATTTTAAGTATTTATATATATATATTAACTAACTTAATTACAAAATGGTTTAGGATACAAATTTAAATGATAATAAAGAAAACAAATTTGTGATTAATCACAAAAATAGTAATAAGGTTTTATGTATTGTTACAATGCTATGGCCTTCTTTGTAACCATATAGCACAGTAACAAGATCACCCAGTGCAGAGATTCTGCTACTGGAATATACATAGGGTGGATGTGGAGTACAATTAAATATCCACAGCAGAAGGTAAGCAGTTCGGTATTAGGATAGTGTATTTTAAACCTTTATTTATTATAGAACAGAGGATAACCTCTTTTAGAGATCCTAAAAAGAGTTATACATTACAAGAGAGAGAATCACAAGACTAATTCTACATGAGAGAGATAATTGAGATCTATCTAAGAGCTATAGATTTCTGTATCAGATCTATTTTTACAAGAAGAGATTAATGCTCCTTTTATATACCTTTTACACAATAGAAGAGGGAATTAAGAGAAATGTAACATTGTACTTGAGGGAGTTAAGAGATGTGCTTGAAGGAGTAGAAGGCTGTATTGAGGGAGTTGAAGACCATGTTAAGGAAGTAGAGGGAGTTGAGGGAGATGGAGGTCATGTTGAGGGACTTGAAGGTATAGTTGAGGGACTTGAGGGCCGTGTATAACTTTAGCCACATTATGTGCCACAGTGGCTTTAACTCTCTGTTAAATACTAATATTAATATATAATAAATAATAACTATTTAATATAAAATACAAGATAATAAATATAAACTAAATAATATAAAATATAGAATTTAAATTATAAGCTACGCTATGCTAATTTACAAAAACCTGTTTCATAACAGTATTTCTTCTTTATCTTTACATGATAAGGCAATTGCTAAGAATGTGCTAAAAATTCGAACAGAATATTACTGTAATATACATAATCGACTTTGTCTATACAAAAAAAGCAATAAAAATTTACATGTAGAAATTACTTTTATAATGCTTTTAATATGGGCGTCAGACATGGTAAATTTTATTGTTTTCTTGCATTGTACAAAATTGGATTTTTTGCAGTATTTATATATTGATATACATACATATGTACTGTATATATATATAAAACAAAGGGTTGGCTACAATTAAAGCCCCCAACACATCCTCTTTTTTCTCATACTAAGACATCTAAAAAATTATATTTCTCTTCTTCACAAGTATTACAACTGTTATTACAAGTACTATCACTACAATCACAAGCTCAATTATTACCAACACTATTATCATCATTACAAGCACTATTATCATCATTTTCAGTAGCTTTATTATCCTTATCACAACAAGCACCATTAGTTTTATTACTGCAAGCACCATATGTTCTGCTACTACAAAATAATTGGGCTTATAGATCTTCAGTATTTTAACCATTTTCAATGCTTTTTAATTTATATTCACAAATATTCTTTATCAACCCCAAGCAAACAAATTTTTTTTGACTATATCAACGATAGCTGAATTTTTAAAAGAAGTGGATGAAAGTGAAGCAACTAATTGCTATTATTAAAATTTTTTGCATAAATTTGAAAAACAGCAAATTTCAGTAAAGAATTTAGCAAGATTACCTGATAATGCACTTAAATTATGTGGTGTAGATACAATTAGTGTTTGACAAACTTTGCATAACTATGCTGAAAAATATTAAAATGCTTTTTAAAAGTCAGGAATATGGGTAGTAAAATTTTATTCAAAGTTGATATTTATACAAAACAGAAGGGAACATACCTAATCCAAAATAAATCCTACAAATAGTGTAATCAATTAAAATTAATATAAATAATTTTTAGTTTTATTGATCATACTATATATGGGATTTACTTTGGATTAGATATGTTCTCTCCAGTTTTTATTTATATATAAAATCTTACTTTGTTACATTGTTATTAGGTTTTTAGGAAGGAGAAGTTTTAATGAAGAATCTTTGCAAAATAATACTTCAACTTCATTAAATATTAATTGCAATAATCTAGAAAAATGTCTTAGAACTTTGCAAAAATACTAGCTTGATTTTGTTTAAATTATGTAATTCATACAAATTTATTGAATTTAATAAATAATTTTTTGCAATATTATAACTTTAATTTATATTTGATAAAGTATAAATTGTATATAAAATAGAATGCTCTTATATAAAAATCAAACTTTCTTATTTACCTGAGTTGGAATTTGATAAATATAAATTTCTTATCAATTTACAACTATTTATTTTTTTATGCAAAATTTTTGCATTTTACAATATTTTATTTAACTAAAACTTGACCATTTTGTTTATAGTTGTTAGATAAAACCTTTTTTGCTTGGTGCCAAAATGATAAAACCTCTGACAAAAGGTAAAATCTCAAATTCTGCTAACAAAAGATGAAACCCAAATTCAAAATAATGAAACCTTAGTGCTAAAAAAAAAAAAAAACTAATTGATAAAACTTTATAATAATGGTAAATTTCTACTTATTTTGCTAAAAAATTACTAGTAAAATTTTGGTCTAGATGAAGTTATTAATAAAAATAATAAAATTATCTCTATAATTAAGATATTTAACCTGTCGAATAAGGCTTTTTATTTATATTTATTACTGAAAATATTTATTGACTTGTATGTATATTTAGGTTTTAAAAAGCCAATTACGGGAATTATAAATAGCAAATAAGCTATTAGTATCTATGTTTAATGCTAAAGATATTTATTGGCTTGACTCGACTTGTATATTTAGGTTTTGAAAAACCAATTACAGAAATTTTATAATTGAAGATCTGAAAACAATATATATACATACCTCTTATTAATTTTTATTATCTGTACTAATTTATTATTAAAAAGTCTTTTATTGATTTAGCTAATAGGCATAATAATTTTTTAATTAATATCGATATACAGAAATTTGTAGAATAATCTTAATTGTGCAAATTTACTTAATTGATCAATTACTTCTAAGTTATTTATTAAAATTAATACAATTGTATGTTTTAAATTTTAGTCTTATGTAAATATAAATATAGAAGCCAGTGATGCCCTTACTTACACTTACTTCTGTTTCTCATCTTTTATTAGTTTTATACTCTTTGCAATTTCATCAGTTTCATTAGTTTCATCACCTTTTGTTATTTTGTTATTTGAGATTTTAGTTGACGAAAGATGAAACTAAGTTTCATATTTCAACAGTGCAAAACCTCAAGGTTTCATCTAACAACTATAATTCCGTCTGTTAGAAAAATTTAGTATTAGGCTTTACTCAAATATCTTTGTTATGTTTTAATAAAATATTTTCATTATTCATCCATTCTGCTATTAAAGGTTATTGGTGTTTTATTGTCTGAATCTGATTTTATTTGATGAAAGTTACTTGTTAGCCTGCAACACTAGTGTCGTAGATTAATTAGTAACTTTCATTAGCAAAATAACCTAACTTAAAAGGGAAAGTCCTCAATAGTTATTAATGTATTTTAATTTATTCACTTAAGGAAAGTACTAAGTTTGCTTTTATTATTCACAAACTTTTATATTCAATTGACTAACTAAATCTTTATTTTTATTATCGCTTCGATACTTATACCCATAATTTGACTCTAATCATTAAATTATATATTGATCATATGATCATTGTCTTTTAAATTATTTATATATTTTAATTGATTGTTTATGCATAATTTATTAATAAACTATCTCATAACACCCAACATTACATAATTGATCGCTCTCTTGATTCATTAATTAAAATCTTATTTCGTATATTACCAACCGTCTATGATTATTATATAAGTCATGTGAATTATGTGTAATATAGTTCGTTTGTTCTGCCCCAATACCTATATATATATATTATCATACTTTATATATTCCTTCACTTCAACTAATTTGCTTTAATAGAAATAGTAAATAAGTTTATGAAGATAAGTATTATAATTATTGATTGAATTTCTATATTTTAAATGAAAAAATTTATACCAATACTAAATATATTATTTATTAAAATTTATTTATTTATTTATATCCTGAGGATTTGTAAAATTGTTTTGCCATTTCTGGTGAAATTTGTACAAATGCTACTAATAATAGATATATTAAATCATGTGAACTCTCAACAAAGTATCAATAATGTTGCAAATAACTTTTAATTATAGAAAATGCTGTCTCAATTAGATTGAGATCAGGTAAGTATAGTGGAAGAAATTTTACATATACTTCAAATGCATCCAAATATTCAAGCAATCCATTATTATGATGGATATGTGTATTATCCAGGACAAGAACATTATTTGAATGCGGGAAAGAGTTTATTTGTAGTAGCTATAATAAATAAAACATTAGTTAAAAATTTATTAAAATTTTGGTTAATACTAATTACAGTTATTATTATATATACAACTTTATTTATAATAAAGACTTAAATTTAGGCTTAGTACAACTGCCTCCATTATATCAACAGCGATTATTCTCTGTAGTGTTAATACTAGACAAATTGTATAACATGTTCTACGTACAAATACAATTTTTTTTGCTACCTGAGTATTAATTTGAGAATATCTATACCCTTGTGTAATAGATCTTTCATCTTTTGCAAACTCATCAAAGAATATTAACTGTTTTGGCTAATAATACTTGCCAACATGTGCTATAAAAACACTTCATGTAAATCTATTTCTTTCTTTTGCAGCTTTGTGAAGCTATAATAAAAATGAAATTAATAACTAACTTCTAAATTTTTTAATTTTTTTATTAATAAACAAACAAAGTTAACTTTTTTCTAATAATTCCACAGTATGCAAACAATCTTCACAATATTAGAATTGAAACCAATTTTCCAGTACGGTGTTCCATTTCAGAAATGAGTTCACCCAGGTACCAATCGACTTTTTCCTTAACAATTTCTTGTAAGATTTAATAAATATAAAAATTATTAAAATCATTATAAGTATTAGATTATATAAAATAAAACTATATGTGTATATATTCATTTCATTTCTATTAAATATTTTTCATGGTCTAGAGACTTGGCACCAAGGATGAGTAACTGCACTCTATTTTTTATAAATTCTTAAAACTTTATTTACTAATGATTTACTAATATACAAAGTACTAGCAATATTATTTTTCAAATAATTATCATAATATAAGAAGATAATATGCCACTTAAGATCCTCACTATAAGGACATGGCATATTAAAAATGGAAATTATTTGTATAAATTTATTATAAGTTTATTACAATTAATTTCAAAATTATTTCTTATAACTAGTAATGAGAAAAAAAAAGAAAATAAAAATTGATTTTTTTTATTATAAAATTATAAAATACATGTCATAAATATTATTATAATACAAAGTATATATTACAAAAAGAATAATGCTATTGTCAAATCGTTATAATACAAAATAAATAAATTTTTGACATAAAAACATTAGTATAGCTATAGAAGGTGTAGCGACTTAGTGTAGTGGTCTAGTCGTCACTCTCTTCAAGTAGCAGGTCTAGAGTTTGAATCCTATAGACGACGAATTTTGAAAAATAGGCTTGTGTTATGGTTGACGGTTATGATTATCGGTTGGATCTTAGATAAATCTGTAACTTCGGTCACACCATCTAATAATGGGAGCAATAGCGCAATAAAGCTGAGGAACCGGCATAACTGAAAACTCATTTGGGAAGTCCCGAGTTAGAAAGTAGCAGTGATCTTTGATGGTATCACAAGAAGGCTGAATTCGAACCGGGGCCCGAAATCGGAGAACCAAACAACCAGGTCCTAATGGTGGAGGACACACCAGCCGAATCACCAGATTCTGTCGCACCAGAAGAAAAGGACATACGCTTCGAAAGTATGTAACAAGGGGAGGGCGTCCTTCAGGTACCTAAAAGCCTGGGCAGACCAACTCTTCCAGGTTGCCAGCTGGAAGTAAGGGAGAGACCGATAAAGAATCCGGGTAAGAAGACGGTCCGAATGCGGGTACCAGGGTTTGCTATAAATCTAATAAGGGCAAGAAGTAAGTAATAGGCGACTAATTAGAAAGGTGTGGATCTGGGAACTGCAACACTGCAGGGGGAGGGACCCAGGATATATAGTAATATATATACTAGATTAGTACTGGTACTAGTTAGTTGCAGGGGTTCAATGATTAGCCTTGACCCCAAGTGCATGGGTCAAGCTATGGTATAAAGTTACCGAAGTCTGGGTGAATACATAGGTAAGACATGTACTCTAGCAAAAGGGGCAGCTAAGGCCTGAGTTATACGATATCTACATTGCACCTCGACGTATGACGATATTGTGGCCAATATCAGTGAGGTAACTGCATCAGCAAATTTATAAGACCATAATATTTCGTAATAATTTACGAACCGTAAAAAAGCCGTAATATTACATAAGAAATTTTGAAATATTGCGAAATATCAAATTACGAAATATTACGTAAGATATTTCGAAATTTCTTACGTAATATTACGGCTTTTT
>CAJVPY010006308.1:0-10631 GCA_910591965.1 Dentiscutata erythropus | reverse complement strand
ACTTTCAATCTTCGGACTGACTGTAATAAAGTTTCTACTATAACATTATATAATAAAAAAAAAAAAAAAAAAAAAAAGTTGTAATGCATATGTTCAAATTTTTTTTAAGTATAATCAATTATTTCTCGACAACCACATGGTCAAACTCGATGAAAATTTTTTATTTTAATGCTATAAATATTTAGAATTAAAAAAATTTTCATTGAAATTGATCAGTAGTTGTCGAGAAATCTTCACTCAAAGTTTAATATCTTTTGTAAAAGAAAAACTGTATTTTTTTTGCATTCAGAAATTCTGTGCTTAGTTATGCATGTTGCAGATCATCATGTAATAATTGTCCAATTACTCTAGCTGCAATGAATTTTTTCAACTTTGAGAGAAAATATCTCAATAACTAATAGATATATAATTATTGATATATATCATACATGTACTATACACATTGCACGTGCTATGCTATATACACTATACGCACTATATAGAATTGGACACGTCCAATTAAATTTTTTGATTGGACGTCCAAATCTGTCCAAAATTGTCCAAAGTTATTTTAAATTATATAGTAACATATATAATATTTTATTTTTATATTTAAATAAATAAATTAAATGTTATTACCAATTAGCACTGTATAAAGTATCCCTTTCGAATAATATATAAAGTACCCTTCTCCACTAATGAAATCGCTGGATTTGTGGATAGTATTCAATTTTAAAAATGGTGTTCTTGAATAAGACCCAGATACTGTATACAGTGCTCAATAATAGAAAAAGTATTGATCTAGATATTGAAAATAATGTATCACATGATGTCCTCAACTAACATGGTTAGGGATTTAAAAAAATAATATCACCCAGAAGTGTAGTTTGAAATTTTGGCCTAAATTATGCTTAATACAGGCCAAAATTTTAAACTAAACTCTCTGGATATTATTAGAGCAAATATAGTATAACTTTGTTAGAAATATTTGATTGGCTAATGAAAATTATTAAATAAATTATATATATAAAATATTTGTCCAAACCAATTACTGTAAAATTCTCAAAATAGCAGACATAGGTGTTATTTTAAATTTTGACCTGAATTAAGCTTAATTTTGGCCAAAATTCGAAATAATGCTATTTTGAAAATTTACAGTAAATTTAATTTTGGTTTTGAACAAGGTTTTGAACAGATTTTGGACATAGTGTCCAAAAACCAAAACTGCCCAATTGCCCAACACTCACTATATGCATGGTTGTGAATAGACAAAAGACAAGTCAATAGACACAATAGACAGTCTAATGATCTAATAGTGTCCAGTCAAGTCATTAAACAATAGACAAATAGATATATAATTTAAAGCAACCTGATTGGTTAATTTAGATTTTATAAACTGGCCAATATAGTAGATTAAATAGACATTAGACAAATAGACATTAGGACAATAAACACCAATAGGCGATTAGACAATTAGACAAAAATATTTTGGAGTAGTCTATGTCTATTCACAACCCTGCTATATGTACTGTATGCTAAAAAAAACTGAATATTATATAAATAACATATCACTAATTAGTCATTTTCAAGATTTTCAATGCTTTTTTAAGAATTTAGTTGAAGTTTCTTGATAACTACCAGGTCAAATAAAAAAAAATTATTTTAATTTTGCATGCTTGTAGAATTAAAATAAAAAAATATTAATATTAATTAGTAGCTGTCAAGAAACTATTACTAGAAGATATAAAAAATATTAAAGATTATCATATGTTTTTACATAGTACAGCCAATCAAAATCAAGAATCTACTGGTTCAATTTTGTGACAGCTATGGTTAATCCTTAAGACTTTTCAAAATCAGAGTATATGCTATAAATTTCTATTATAATATCAAAATAGAAGTTTTTTTTTAAAATTTCAAGTGAAAATATCTTAGCAACTACATAGTCAAATTTAATGAAAATTTTTTATTTGAATTCTATAGATTTATAGAATTCAAATAAAAAAATCTTATCAAATTTAATCATGTAGTTGCTAAAATACCTTTTTTTTGCTCAAAGGTTTAATTAATAAACATTAGTTATTTTTAAAAATTTTGAGCAAAGTTATCTTAGCAACTACCTAATCAAATTAGATAAAAATTTTTATTTGAACTCTATGGATATATAGAATTCAAATAAAAAAATTTAAATGAACTTGATTAGATATTTTGATGAAATTCATAGTACTCATCTTGATTTGAAAAGTTCGGTCTAAAGTGATTACTATACAATAATTAGACTTTTAGAGAATATAGTAAAATTTTGCTCTATAAAATTTTGGCTCAAATAAATAAAAACTCATTTTTTTACTCTTGTATTATAGGTGAATTTGTTTTTTTTGAATTTTTTTAAAAAAACTTTGTGTAAAATTATTTTAGCACCTATCTAATCAAATTTAAATTCTATAGATCTATAAAATTCAAATAAAAAAATTTATTGAATTTAATTAGATAGTTGCTAGGAAATCATATATAATAATGTACAATTAATTGCAATCAGAAAGTCATATCAATTTGCAACAATAATAAAAATATATATGAATTTATATTAATAGAAACTATTGATTGTATAGTTTACTGCACAACTTTATTTATTCATATTAATATAGATTTTATTTTTATTTATTGTACAAACTCTTTTTAGTACATTATTATATATACATAACAATTTTAAATTAAATTCAGTTAACCAATAATATAATAAAATTTGTTCTGTCAGTACAATGATTGGCTAAATTGTATACTGTACAATACATGTCAGTCAACTATATGTTTTGACAAAACAAATTTTGTGATATTAATTGCTGTATGACTAATATCTTTAATTATTTATGTTAATATAGATTTTATTTTATAAATATTTACTATTTAATTCTATTTGTTTATGTTATGAATATACATGCTGACAAAATTATTTCAAGTTCTAAAACCTGAAATTAAAATTTGAAGATAAAATTATTTTTGATCTATTTTACTTAAAAAACAAAATTTTTTAACACTTTTTTTGAATAGACAAAATTATAAGGAGTATAAATATATAAATTTTATTTGCTCTTTCTTATAAAAAATTTTAATTTGTTCTAATAAAGATGAAATAGGCCTTTTTTAAAAATCGATTTTAGTGGCATCACTAGTTATGAGTTATATATCTTATTGATTATAGTAGGATATAAATTTGGTATAAACTTGATAATTATAATAAATCTAATACTCCTATTGGTAAATTTTATATAACAATAATAAATATTGTATAAATGTATTATACTAATCATGTAAATTTTAATTTGTATAAGTTTTTTATTTTTTCTCTTTACTTTTAGTATTTATATTTTAAACTAACTATAGTTCAACAAAAATTTCCTTACTATAAGCTTTTTAGTAATATGCTTAACTAGTTTTAAGTATTTTCAATTAATCCAGAAACCCAAAATTTAACAGAATTTCTAACTCCTTTTAGAATTAATATTTTAAATTTTATTAAACCTTTTCTCCAAAACTTTTACTCTAGATATACAACTCATACTTTTACTATTCCTCACAACTGTTTGTAATAGCTTTAATAATTTATTACAAAACATAATTTTACAAAAACTACAATTTCTTTTTAATATTATTTATCAAAATACCTCTAATACACCCTCTTTTAATTCCAATATTTCACTTGAGTTATTACTTTTTACTCTTAAAAATATTCTTTTCAACTTTACTATTATTCTTTTTACAAGTCTAAACTATAAAAAAATCTTTTATTTATACTATTTTTTATTACTAAATTCTATCTCTCAATGTGCTTATATTGCAATTAATCTTGCTCATTTACTAGAGCTATTACCTAGGTCGAGTGATTTGTACAGATTACCTGACCCAGTATGTCATAGATCAAAAATTGCTATAACCCGGGTCAAATGAGTTAGAATTCAAAATATGCAAAAATCTACTAAAATGCTATATTACACAATTTACTAATATAACTATATGAGTAGAAGGCATTATAATTTACTAAATAGTAAAGCTCTTACCAAATAGTCTGATTAACTTCTTAAAGATCACATATTTCCCAAAGTAGAAAATGAACGAACTCAAATCACAAAAAATTTTTAATACAAAAATTAAAAACTCTAGTTTAAATATTTAGAGTAAAAGCTGTTTTTTATACTGCAGCTCTAATTAAAAGTCGTTACATCGATTTTTAAGGATTAACTTCAAAAACTTTATGAATTTTCATATGATCCTAGTGTTTGTAGTCGATAGCACATTAGTCGACTTATTCGAAGTTGATCAATTTTTTCAAAAATCGGCTTAGTCGACTTCCTATAAATTAAATATACATACTCAAAATTTATTTTACAATTTAATATATACTATACTAAATATGTGAAAAACTATCAGATAGTTTTGTTTTACTTAAATGATTATTTACTAATTAGCTGCTTTATTTAAATAATTATTTTGCTTTAATATTAGTAAGAGAAACCAATAATAATCAAAAAAAAAGTTAATTACAATAAAAGAACTTCGATTTACTTATCAAATATGTATATATTAGCTTATGAAACAATTTCGGCTATACATTTTATTGATTATGAAAATGCTTTTAAAGATGTTCAATATTGATCAGTTCGTATAATTGCTTAACAGTAGTTTCAGTCAATAATATAGCTTAAATAAAATGCATACATAGTTAATTAAGCATATTGCATAGAATTATGTAAATTCTCTTAAAATGTGCACAGAAGCTCAGCCTTATGTATATTTATTTGAAGAGTTTCATTTAACTATTTTCAAAAATTATTATATTTACTAAATGGAGGTTTCAAAATTAATAAATAAGAATGTATTTCAAATATAATTTTAATTTTGAACCTCCTAAGCTATAAACACATAATTATACCTGTTCTTATTTACAATTAAAACTAGAACTAGACTAAATAGGAATTAGTTAAAATAATCGATAGTCAGCATTTACTATTATAGGACTTTGAGGAAAATTCTTAAATTACAAATCAAAGCTTAATCATAATCAAGATTTGATCAAAAAGTCTGAAGTCATGTATAGTAGACACTGACCCAAATAAAATATAATTGATGAAAAGTGCATAATGAAACAAGTAATAGCTAAAATGTTTACCATACCTTTGCCCATTTATATTGTAAATAGAACTGAAATGCTATGAATATGAAAAAATAAAACTTTAAAATTAGTTTATAACAAACAAAATGTATAGTATACTATTGTAATATACAAAGCTTCGTAAAAGTTTTATATAAATTGAGAATAAATTCATCGCCTAATAAATATATATTCAATAAATATTAAAATTTATCAATAATGGAACAAGATACTTTTTTAGCAAATAATCTGAATTCTAACCTTGAAGACTATGAAAATTTAGAACAACTTGATGGCTATAAAAGCTCTGAAAACCTTGTAGAATTTGAGGATCCTGAAAATTCTGAAGCCATTGAAGATTCTGAAGATGATGATCCTGTAAATCCTGAAAATTCTAGAGACTCCAAAAATCCTAGAGATTCTAAAAACCCTGAAATACAAATAATGATAATTCAGTATCGGATTCATCAAAAAAAAGAAAAAATCCTATACCTATCTATAGAAAAAAGAAAAAATCTGGTGTTAGAAGCTAGATATGAGATTATACAGGATATGACAAAGTTACTAAATGCAAACACTACTTAGTTGAGGAAAATATCGGAAATGGTACTATAGAGAAATGTACAGCTTCATTCGAACCCAGTACTTTAGTTACCAATATAGCTGCACATTTACGTACAACACATAGAATTTTTAAAAATCAAAATCTAGACATGTCTGTACTTCTTCAACTAGTACTACAAAATCTCAAACAACAATTACTTCATTATTTGAAAAATATGCTGAATGCACTCGACCTCTTTCTGATAGCCAACAAAATTACATTTAGTGGCTTGGTTGGTTGAGGCAATAATGCCCTTAGATTCTGTTAATAATACCTGTTTTAAAGATTTTTGTCAAGAAATTAACCTATGATTTAAAATTCCATGCACAAATACAATTAAAATAAAATTGCAGAATTAGTATTATATATGCAATTGAATTTAAAACAACTAATAGATCAAACAATAATATCCGTTTGTATTACAACTGACCTTTGGACTCAAAATCATACTCCTTATATTGGTGTAACTACCCATTGGCTTATGAAAGATTTTACAATGTATCAAGCTTTACTTACAATCGAGTATTTTGATTATCCTCATATAGGAGACCGCATTAAAGATTTTTTGTGTAAAGTTCTTACTAAGTAGAATATACTTGACAAATTAGTTGCAATAGCAACAAATAATGCAGCATCAATGGTAAAAGCAATTAGGCAACTAGAAACTACTAATTTGGAATATGCGGCACATTCAATTCACCTTGCAATTACAGATGGCTTGGAGAAAAGTAGTGCCCTAATTGAAAGAGCAAAATCAATGAATAATTTTTTGGTTAACCGTGATAAGTATCGATCACGTTTTCGTAAAATTCAAACTGAAATAAATAAAAAAAAATTGTAAATTTAAATCCAACAAATCAGTCTACTACAACATTGGAGCCTATTTTAAGTGATACTGCTACCCGCTAGAACTTCACCTATATTCTTCTTAAAAAGCTTGTGAACCTTCATGAAGCAATCATAGTATTAGCTAATAATTTGACAAAAGATCTTGAGAGAGCAATCTGTAATGATAGAAATTCTTTAAAAGAAAAAATTATTTCAGATAATGATTGGCAAGGACTAGATGAGTTATATAAATTACTTCATCCTTTTGCACGTGCATCTGTTTACATGGGTGGTAGCCAATACCCAACACTAGGAATGATATATCCAACAATACAACATCTATTTAGACATTTGGATCAAATTGAAGATCAACTTACAAACTCTTTTGTTATTGATACTTATCTTTCTTCATAACTCCCGTTGGGAAGATCCTGACATAGTTGGGTGGCTTGCTATGTTATTAGATCCTCATTTCAAATTATTATTAATGGCACCACCTAACAAACGTGATGATGTAATTAATGAATTACGAAGAAGAATTAACCTCTCTTTACAAAAATCACAAGATTTAGTTACAGATAATCTAAAAAAGGCATTTGATATGTCCTCATTTTTTGAAGAAGAAGCAGAATCAACTCCTTTATCTTTTGATATTGAGCTGCAAATATATTTGTCTATTTCACAAATGCCCAAATATGAACTTACAGATCCTCTTTATAAAAATAATAATCACTTAATTTGGTAGAAAGAGCACCGAAATACCTTACTACTTCTTGCTAAACAGGCACAAATTTTTCTTGGAATACCGGCAACCTCAGTTCTTGCAGAAAGACTTTTTTCTGATGCAGGAAATGTTTTAACCAATAAATGCAATCGTTTAAGTGCTTATATGGTTCACAACTTACTATTTTTAAAAGAAAATTCGTTAATAATGAATATTTATGCTGGATTATAAAAAAACTTTAAAATTTTGAAATATGTATAAGTTCGGATGTTAGGCTTTTTTTTTTTGACAATAAAGATCTATAGATATATATTAGATACTTTTTTTTTTATTAGATTAAAAAATATGTATTACAGTATTACGTAGTGTTTGTGTTCTGATCCTGAATTTGATATTAATTTGGATCGATCTAAAGCTAGCTTTGTACGTATATAGAATTCAGATTTGTTAAAAATAGGACTAGAACACTAATATCGTAATATACTGTAAATAATAAAATATAAACTTTTATTTTTATATAATATCACTGCTTAGTCGGCTAAGCCAGCTAAGCCGAAATTTTTATTATCGACTTAGTTAACCAATATTTTGAGACTGACTACAAACACTAAGTGAATATATATATTAAAAATTGTAATGATCAATATATACATCTGTCATTACACAAATCTATGTATATATTTTGTACTACCTATCACCTGACTGAAATCACTAAATTTCTATTATTGTTAGATTATTTGAACTGACCTTCTGATTCCTAAACACTACCCTATATATTGAACTTATATTAATTAACATGCAGAATTAGAATAAAGATAAATAATATACAAGACTTAAATTTCTGTAAGCAAGTGAGTGTTTAAGTTAGAAATAAGGTAGCAGTTATAAAGTTAGAACTAATCATTGGTCTAACCTGAAAATTAAATAATTAAATACAACAAGATTTTATAATTTATTTTTTTTTATGCTAGGCACAATATAATTTTAGCTATAAAGATTAAATAGTAGCCAAAACTAATTATATAATAATGTTTATTTTAAATTTTTTTTTTTCAATATACAGAATCTAAAAACTACGAATATTTGTTTTTATATTATATTCTATTTAAATGTGCTATCTGAATTTTTCAATAAGGCACTAAAAATATTAATTTTTAATTCATCAGTGAAATACTAAATACATTGAAATCTTTATGAATTTTAATTATCCAAAGTGAGCTTATTTATTTGATGCTTACGAATTTTACCACCATAATATATAAATATATTATTTGTCTTCATTCTTTTATTTTTTTGCTCTGATGCTTAGATTAATTTGCTTTGCAACCTTTTTGTAAAATAAATATATATTAAATAAGTTTGCTACAGACAGATGCAAAGAATTTCTATTTTTACAAAATCTGAAATTTTACTTTTATTAGACTATAGACTATATATATGGTTTGACTTTTTTTTTATTTGACCACTTAATTTTTTAGCCATACCAGTTAATCAAGAACTACAAAATTGCACCAAGAATATAGTATATCCAGAAATTTTCCAATGATGTAGTTATACAATTATAGGATAGTTTAAATACTAACATACTAAAAAAGCCTTCAGAAATTAATCAAAACTGTAAAGTCATATAAAGTTATTGAAAACTTTAGATCAATATTGTTATAATGCTATGGCCTTCTTTGTAACCATATAGCACAGTAACAAAATCACCCGGTGCAGGGATTCTGCTACTGAAATATACATGGGGTGGATGTGGAGTACAATTAAGTATCCATAGCAGAAGGTAAGCAGTTTAGTATTAGAATAGTGTATTTTAAAACCTTTATTTATTATAGAACAAAAAGATAACCTCCTTAAAGATCCTAAAGAGAGTTATACATTACAGGAGAGAATTACAAGACTAATTCTACATGAGAGAGAGGTAATAGTTTCTAACTAGATACTTGTTAAAACCTATATGAACCTATCTAAGACCTGTCCTTATAAGAAAGAATTAATGCTCCTTTTATATATCTTTTACAGAATAAAAGAGGAAATTGAGAGAAATGTAATATTGTACTTGAGAGAGTTGAGAGATGTACTTGAGAGAGTAGGAGGCAATGTTGAGAGAGTAGAGGGAGTTGAGGGACTTGAAAGTATAGTTAAGAGAGTAGAGAGCCATGTACAACTTTAGCCACATTATGTACCACAGTGGCTTTAACTCTCTTTTAAATATTAATATTAATATACATAATAAATAATAACTATCTAATATAAAATACAAGATAATAAATATAAACTAAATAATATAAATAAACTATAAAATATCAACTATGCTAAACTACTTTACATTGTAAAAACTTGTTTTACAACAACATAAAGAATTTAGTTAATTAGTATTTAGTCAATTAGTATTATAAAGGTTTCTAATGCCAATAATATCTGATTATTTATACATAACCAAATAATAAAATATAAAACTTTTTTGATTCTTTTTTAATTTCTTAAACAACTTGCTTACTATGTTTATTTATTCACATTTATCAACTTGCCTTAATTATCTTCGAATTAATAATCATTTTTTTATTAAAATAAAATTAAATAGACATAGTTGGAAAAAGCATAAAATTAATAATCATAAAATTATATATTATATTTATTATCATATATATGATGTATTGATAACCATACTAATTTTTTTTTCTAATTATAACATAAGGTAGATATGTCTAATTCAGTGCAGTTAAGTTCTATGATGCATATCATGTGCTATATTGATCAGAATTAGATGATTTTGGTACCATTCAATTTGTCATATTGAGATGAATCGAATGGCGCCAAAATCATCTAATTTCGATCATTCAATCACGAGATATCACTTTTTAAAAGTTTATCTAAAAACACAGTCTTATTTAGCATGGTGTCTAATTCGGCACATTAAAGATTTCTAATATAATATTTTGTAAACTATCAGTTAGAATCATATGATTTTGGTACCATTCGATTCATCTCGATGAGACGAATCAAATAGTACCAAAATTACATGATTCCAATCAACAGTTCATATGATATTGTTAGTGCACTGAATTAGACACTGTGCCAATTAGATTTATCTACCTTATATTGGTTAAATGATAATATCTTATGAACTATTAATCAGAATCATGTGATTTTGGTACTATTCAATTCATCTCGATGAGGTGAATCGAATGGTACCAAAATCACATGATTCTGATCGACAGTTGTTAGTGCACCGAATTAGGCACTGCGCCAAATTAGGCATATCTACCTTATGTATATGTTGTGCCCCAAATGAAAATCGGCCCAGTTGTCAATTGGGCTAGCCCAGATGACAATTTGAATTTGGG
>CAJVPY010006307.1:0-10631 GCA_910591965.1 Dentiscutata erythropus | reverse complement strand
GAATCCGTACCAACTCGGACCATACCCGTACAAATCCGGATCTTGACCCGTGCCACAAAGGCCCGTGCCTATCCGAACCAACCCGTACCGATACGAACCATTTTTCTTATAGGGCATATTCGGAAGTACTAGGAGAAGACTTATCTGAGATTTTGAAAGTATGAGTACTAAAGATGAATAATATTGAGAAAGAATTTAATGAACAAGTGATAATCACGGTGTTGATCAATTTATTCAACAAACACAACGTAAAGAAATTTAAAGTCATTATCGAATGGATATTCTTTAATTAAATGACAGAATAAAATATTCCTTAAATAAGATTATGATATTGTTTTAAAGCAGTGAGGATTAAAGGATATGTCTTGAGCTTATTTATAACAAAAATAAGTGGCCTGTAAAAGGACAATAAGTAGAAAGACTTGATAAGTCCAAGGTTGTAAAATGAGATGTTGTTAATCAACAGAAACATGAAGCAAGCCATACGACAATTGTGAGTTGTAGAGTAACTAAGAATACATACGATGGCCAGTACATGACAGATAAACTATAGTAGAAACCACGATGAATTGGATTGGGCTTTTAAAATAATTAACTTACATTATATAGCTGATGGGCTTAAGACAATTCACGAAGCCAAATTGATGCATAAAGGATTCCATTCCGGAAATATAGTCGATAAAGACATGTTAATCCTTACATTACTAATTTTGGTTCATGTAAGCCAGTATTAGAAGACTCAAGTTCTAAAGCGCTTTTTGGTGTGCTCTCTTATATTGCACCAGAAGTATTGTATATAAGTGGAAGGAATACACTCAAAAATCGGATAATTACTCCTTCGGAATAATTATGTCAGAAGTTTTATTGGATATCTTCCATATTATGATACTCCACACAACGAAGACCTAGCAACACATATTTGTTGAGGTTACAGACCTAAAATTTGATGAGAAGTTCCTCAATTATTTTTGGATCTGAACTTGGATGCAAAACTTCGAAACGGACCGATTGCTGAAGAATTAACTAATACGATGTGCCCTTTATTTAAGTTGAAATCCGAATAATTCAAACACATCCACAATCTATTTATACAAGTCGATTTTAGAATCGTCCAAACACTTGTAGAAAACTTAGAACAATATTAAAATTACACTAAACTAATCTAAGGTTCTCTGCCTATAATTCGCTTAATGCGTGAAAATTGGTTAAGGTTCTCTGCCTGTAATTCGCTTAAGGCGTGAAAATTGAACAAGGTACTCTGCCTATAATTCGCTATATGCGTGGAAATTGAAGGTTTGTCCAGCCTATAATTCGCTTATCAAGCCTGGTACTGGCGGGGTTAGCTACCAAAAATAAGTACTGCGTGAAATTGGGACCTGATTAGTGTAATTGAAATTTAATTAGTTCAAAGTTTAATTTAAGTAAAATAAGGAGCAGACTTACAAAAGATAAAGCTACGTATTTCGCTACGTACGATTCGCTCTAAGAAGTATGGAAAATTTTCAAATTCATAAAGATGTGTAGAAAGAATTCAAGATTCGAAATATTACCAATATCGATAGTTTAGACTTATTGGATGCCAAAGCACTTGTCCAAGTCACTGGTTGAATTTCGACAAAGATGAAGCATATCGAAAAAACTGATGAAGTTGTGAAACAACAGACAGATCAAAGATCCACGTATATTGATGATGTATCTTCGATAATCGAAGAAAAGTTAATGGTAAAGGTTCAGTTTCTACTTTATCAACAGAAACCCTCACAGAAGAACCGACTCAAGAAATAAGTCGAAATTCAAAAGTAGTTGAAGAAGCTATTTCTAGCATCTCAGCGAAAAATCTGGTCTGAGTTAGGAGACTTCACAAGTTGCTGTACAAACATATCTACTATCGCTGCACAATCGGCATCAAAAACCCAAACATCTTTATAAATAATTTAGGGATGAACAAGTGGGAATAAAGATATCAACGATCGTATTCAAGAATTTCAACTTAAAGCTGTAAAGTATGAAATGTAATAATATGGATTCTTTTTAATAGATTAGAAAACGTTCAAAAAAATCGCCGAAGGGATTTGAATCAGTGTTTTCATCAACATGGCTAGATGGAATGTACAAAGACGAATATATTCATGGAGATTTTCATAACGGCAATATATTACAAAATATATATCGATGTTGATATAACATCTTATATTAGAGATCTAGGAATACCTAGAAAGAATGATGAAAACGATTCAGGAGGTGAAATTTATGGAGTTATGTCTTATGTTGCACCTGAAATCTTATCAGGTCAAAAGTTTACAATAGCAGCAGATATTTATAGTTTTGGTGTTATTATGACTGAAATGTCTACAAGTAAACTACTTTATTATGATGTTGTGTGCGTTGGCTATTCAAATATGCAATGGATTACGTCCTGTAGTTTATTGAAGAGATTCGATTTTGAAAGAAAATTCGAATATAAATTGCATATTAGAAATAAGTTAGCATACGATAAAAATATGAAGATGCAATTAAATTAACTACAGTTGACAATCCATACGAATTTAAAGAAATTGACTTAAGTAAAAAGAGATCAATATGTAGAGTATATTGATCAATCGCAATATACTTCGAATTAAATCACGTGTACCCAATAGTGCCGTTGCTCTCAAATTATTTGAATCAAGATAGAATTTCACATTTAAAATCAGAATTTAAATCGATTAAAGGATAAATAGCTTACTTATCTAAGAATATTAATTCTAAACTTCAGAGGAAGGACATTAGACGATAATAAATTTAAATTCTATAATATTTAGGGATACATTACACTTACGATACTTACATTCAAACGAAATTTAATAAGGATTTATTTCTGAACCTGATAACAAAAATCCAGCGATCTGGAATTTGTTTGGAAATATTAAGTGATATTTTTAAGATTATTATACTAAATCGAATATATAGTTGAAAGATAAGTTAAATATTTATTATACATTAAGTTTAATTTTTATTTTAAAAACGTATATAACCGAAATATTTAATTAAACAAAAGTAACTAACCTTAAGTTCATTAAGATTTTAATAAATATATCTTATTAGATATCAAATATTTATTTAAACTATTACGAAATATTGTTTAGAAAATTCGAATTTAATCGATTCAATTATAAGATATAATTCTGGAAGAATTATGTAAAGCAGGGAAGTAGTATATAAGAATTATAATTTGAATTTTTTTTTTTGCAATATTATTTTGTTTATTAATAAGATTTAAGAGATTTGACTCAATAGTCAAGATAAGAGTTTAAATTTTAGCTATGAATCAGAAAACTTAGAAGAAAAGAACTTAAAGATGAAAATTAGTAGTAGATGATTATATAACCAGCAAGACAAAGAAAATTTATTAAGAACATTTATCCGAAATATTTACATTTCCACTATCACTGCATACTTTTACTACTATCACCAACTTCATCATCTAATACCATCAGAAAACTACTACTTTCTTCTTTACTTTCTGATGCTTCTTCTAACATAGCTTCATATCATCTTAACTTCTCGTCCAACAAAACTTCATAATCATAATCTTCTTCTTCTTCTTTATCTTCATCTTCTTTTTTATCTTCTTCACCCAACTCTTCTATGTTATACATTTCTCTCATTCTCTGTCTCTCCCTACCTTTTTCTTTTCTTGCATTTATTGTACCTAACACCTCAATCATATCATTTCTTAATACAGTATATCTAGGGTTGGCACATTTATTCATTGGGCCCAATAGAGAAAACTTCCATTGGCATTGCTCCATTGTTCCATTGGGAATAATTTGCCAATGAAGCCAATGGAGGCTAACATAATAAATAAATTATAATATATATATATATTATATATATATCATATATATTAATGAGTTAATATAGTTATACCCATAGGGTACATTAAATTTTTCTGTACCTATTATTTTGATTATATGATATTATAAAAAAAAACAGTAATGCCAATATTGCTTAGGTTAGGATTAGAGTAATAACTATGTTAGGTTTAGGTTAATGCTATTATATAATAAAATCACTCAAGAAAAACTTTTTATTAATGTACAAAAGGTGGTTTAGTATGCAATTTCTTGCAAAATAAGTGATTTTTGCCAAAACATACATTTGTTTTGAATTTTCCTGATCGTGTAATATTATATCTAACCTTGAATTTTAGTGGCGATCTATAGATCACATAATGTACATATATATAATTCCATATATTAATTTATAAAATTATTAGTAACTTTTGATCCACTGACCTATTTGAGTGATTTAACTACCAAAATGTTTGTCATGATATGAGAATTCTAACAAGCCCAAAATCACTAAAATCCAATTATAGGGTCTCAAGATCTTGTACAATTTTAATGAGTTTTTAACTCTTAGTAAAATCATACAAAAATTAAGCAATCTTGAGACCCTATGTTTGGATTTTAGTGATTTTGAGCTTGTTAGAATTCTTATATCATGACGAATATTTTGGTAGTTAAATTACTTAAAACAGATTAGTGAATCAAAAGTTATTAATAATTTATAAATTAATATATATATACTTAATAATATAAATTTGATTGGTTAATTCAATAGAGCCAATAGAACCAATGGATACTATCCATTCACTCTATTGGCTCTATTGACTAATTTTCCCAATAGAGCTTATCCATTGCCAACTCTGAGTATACTCTACCTTAAATTTTCTCTTTGCTTGACTTAAAATATTATACTTTTTCTCTTGATCTTTTAACATCCCTTTTAATACCTCTACTCTAAATTCTCCTGCTTTTATTACTTCTCTAACATCTTTTCCAATCTTCTATTCTTTTCTTCTAACCACAACTTCTGATTTTTCTCCATTTTTTCCAAAACCTACTTACTCTACCTATTATATTAAATTAATTTTAGTATTATCTTAAATTATAATATTTAAAATTTATTATTATTATTGTTACTACAGTTGCTACTATGAAAAGCCATCAACTTTTAACTATAAAATTTTTAAAATTTTATATTTTTTTTAAAATAAAATAAATTAAAAAAAATTTTTTATACATTTAATAGCTTTTTGGTTAAACTATCAAATTTATAAAAAAAAGTTTTAGTATCTTTTATTTTAAGATATTTATATCAATTTAAAGTTATATATAATTTAAAAATTTGGCATTTATATATAAAAAAACATAACAAAATTTTAAACTTTATTAATAAAATTTAAATTTATATTAACTTTTTTTGCATTTTTATTGGTCAATAATGTTACACTGCAGCTAAAAAATTGGCATATATATATATAATTTGTTGGCTTTAGGTGGTACTCACTGTAGTTTCTTCTATTTTCTCTACATTTTCAACATCTTCAACATCCTCGACTACTTTTCTTTGCTTACTTTTATCTACATTCTTACAATTATATGTAAATTATATTAGTTATTATTATTAATTTATTTAATTATTATATTCTTACTTTTGACAGTTTGAATAGCAATTGTTGTTTTCTTTTTGTAAACGAGGCATTTTAAAATTTTTTTAACAAAAATATTTTTTTTAAGTTTTAATTTTGATAGATCAAAAATTATTTTACGAAGATAATCAAACATCTAATTTAAAGTTTAGATCACATGAAGAAAAATTTTACGATTGGATAATCAAGTTATACAAATAATATTTTTAAGGAGTTAATTTTCGAAATTTGGTAATTATTCTGATGTAGACT
Organism: Dentiscutata erythropus; assembly: GCA_910591965.1. Lineage (NCBI taxonomy): Eukaryota > Fungi > Glomeromycota > Glomeromycetes > Diversisporales > Gigasporaceae > Dentiscutata > Dentiscutata erythropus. The sequence continues at coordinate 4,903 of CAJVPY010006307.1, read as the reverse complement.
ACTAGTTAGGATATTCACTCTGTAAGCAGGTTTGAGACCAGTGAAGGGAGTCATTCTTCCTAAAGTACTGGTCTCATATAGGATATGTGATGGCCATTCAAGGGCTGAAATATCAGAATGAGGATATTTTTTTACTTTATTTATTATTTTATTATTATAATTTACTTATACAGTATTTTTTAGTTTAGATATTTATGCATGGTATGCATAAAATAAATCTGGGCAAATGTCACAGGCTAAAAGTAATCTTCAAAATAGGTGCAGTAAACCTGTGATTGAAGAACAATCAATCTAAGAAATACTGATTTATCAGTTAAGGCTTATCGGTCAAAGAAGATAATAAAATCTAAAGATCAAGTACACATAGAAGAAAGAATGAAAATCAAGAAAGAATATCTAGAAAAGAAGTGAAGCAAAGCTTTTTATTAATTATAATCATGTTGTAAATTATTATTGTAAGCTCCTTACCTTAAATGTAGTCAAAGCTATAAAAGCATTGACATTTTACTCTTGTAAACACCACTTTATATCCTATGGGATTGTAATATTTCCTACATAATACATTGAATAAATCACTTTGATAATATCATTTAATAAACTAAACAATTGCTAAATTATCATCATCATGCCTCTGGCGAGTTGCCTTATTATCTAAAATTATACATTTTCGTGTTTATACATATCAAAGGATACAATTCACCCCGTAACATTACTAAGTTTATTGTGTAACTGTTCTAAACTTTTAGAGGCAACTGTACATATAGATTTAAATGATAACTGAATTATTACTTATGCCAATATAACAATAGATGTATATTTAAAAGAAACTAAATTTTAAAAATTTGTGAAGATAGTAAAAAACGACTCTGTTAAAAAGGTAACACCACTTAATAAAACACTCTCCCAGTAAAAAACAATGCAATGAAAGAGAAAACAGCTTCAATAACAGTAATTATAGTATATTAAGTATCAAATATGAAAGATATAAGCCAGCGACAGCAAAGCTTTCAATTGACAATAGCAACAACGATGGTTGCAGAAAGTATATAAATGATATTTATTTCAATATGTAGTTTAGTAAATAGACATATTTACTATAATGAAAATATATATAATAAAAATTCTCATATAATAATGGTTTTTAGCTACTCTCGTAGAATGGTTGGTTTTAGAATTTTTGATCTGTTTAAACTAATGATACAAGAAAATTAGCCTAATGAATTATAATGTCACTTAACAAGTTGCAGTGATGTGGAACCACTTAATCAAATTTAATAAAATTATTTTTTATTTGAATCCTCTAGACTCATGACTTTTTTATCGAATTTGATCAAGCAGGTGTCAAGATATCTTTACTCAAGTTTTAAAAACAAATTTTATTAAACTTTTAGCGAAGATATCTTGACAACCACTTAACCAAATTTGATGAAAATTTTTGCTTGAGTCCATATATTCATTCAAAGTTTTGGGTTGTTAGGGGTTAAAAAACTTATTGTTATCATTTATTAGACCATCTATTATTACGAATCTTATTGGATCAGATCAGTGACCATAATCACATGACCAAAGACTGAGCACAGATTACTGTGTGTTGCAGTTGTGAGTATACTTGTTGGCCAAACCTGGACTTTTTGCCAAATCTGAAAGTTTTGGGTTTCGGATTATAGCTTCCAAAACCTCACCAAAAACCTCATCTGAAACTCTGAAAACCAATAACTACCCAAACTTCTATATACAGTCTTCTCTCTCTATAATCACAGTGACTTTTTTTAAAAATGTGCTTATAAAGTATTGTGCCTATATAGAGGTTTTTTTTTTATATATTTATAATAGTTGGTTTTAAAATAGATGTGCTTATAAAGAGGTTTTTATATAATGTACTTATATAGGGGGTTGACTATAGAGAGGAAGACTGTATATTGATTGCATTAATTGATGTATTATATATCTTTTTCAATAATAAATCTTTTTCAATTATATATCAAATGCACTGACGTATGCTATACATCTCTTCAATATACATCAATCACACTGATGTATGTAATATATCTCTTTAAAGAATTCAATAAAGTTTGATTTGGCTGGAATGCGTCTAACAATAGGGTATTTCACATACTAATTAATCAAATCTATGTGATATGCAATAATCACATTATTATCGACAGATTTTTTGATCGACAAAACCATTACTATTAAAATATTAGTAAGCAAAAATTGATACTTCTCGCGTACTAACTACTTTTTACCAATAAATTTTATGGCAAACAGTTGGAAATGTGCAAACAAAGCAAGTTACGAGCTAATATTTTTAATTAATTATCCATTTTTATATGTTGTATTAAAAAAAACTTTTCTTTTGTTATCATTATAATGTCCTAACGAAGAAAATGAGCATTTGTGGAGGATTTGCTTTTGTAACTAAAAATTTTAGCTCATAACTTTACAAAAAAACTTTATACTATATTGTACATTGAGTTTTATTGAAAGTTTTCTAGTTAGTTTTAACGTTGTATATTTTTAAGATTCTGCCTTGGTTATTAAATAACGTTATAATAAAAAATAATAATTTTTTTTGTATTGAATTGGCTTTTGTCTTTTTTGAAATTTTATTTTTGTCATTGCCATATATGTTTTAACAGTATTTGTATCGAATCGACTCAAGTACCATAATGTAACTTTTTAAAAAAATGTCTATATTATATAATATATAGGATAGTGTGGGAGTTTCACATTTGCCAGTGAATTATTTAATATAGCCTTTGTTATCGTTATATTTTAGACAAACAAAATGTGTGTTTGTCTTGAAGTGGCTTTGTTAGATTAAAATTTAAAAGGTCAACTATGTGACCCTCAGGATATTTTCGCATATTTATAGCTTTAAGCTTGAATTTTTGACTCAATGCCTAGACCTTCAAAACGAAAATTGCAATTAAAAGAGCTTGAATCACTTGCAAAACAGCGTAGGCTAGAACATCGACAAGAAATTATTGATCAAATAATAAATCACTTTAAAAAAATTGATGATCAAAAACTTAAATTGATGCATGATTTGATCTTTATTACTCTTAAAGACATATTAGAGACGGATTTAACATCAATATCCCATCTCTTGTGTACAATGAAATATCTATATGGAAAAAACCAAAGTCGAATAATATCACCTTATATACAAAACAAAGCCCACAATTACATATCTAATACTCTTTACAAACCTGGAACATCTTTTGACACACTGATTCATCAAAATAAACAACTTAAAAAAGATATTAAAAAATTACAACAATCTAAAGATCGTGCAATCCATAAAATTCGAAAGCTCAGTGGTTCAATTGTACAATTTAGGTGTAAGCATAATTGTTGTATATCTTGAATCCGTGTAATAGCCAGACATCCACCAAAATTAAATATCGTGATATGAAAGCCGTGATTAATAATCTGATTAAAAAAAATAAAAAAGAATATAATACAGATTTCATGAAATTGGTCAAATATCTTTTAATAATGCAGCAACTAGTATAAATACTATTTTTAATTTTCTAATGAGCAATAGTGAATCTTCTTGAATTTTTGCAACGACTATTAGTCGTTGGCATCATGAGATGTCAGAATTGCATGTAAGAAATGTATTTTTACAAGCCAACGATTCAAATTATTTTTCGTTTGGAATTATGACAGATGAATCAGGTCGGGGAAGAAAAGAAAATATTAGTAAACTGCTTCATGTTTTGGAATTCAGCAAAAAATATTCCTGATGTTGCTCTTTTAGAAACAAAAGATCTTCAACACTGCAATTCTGACATGATTAGTCAAGCACTTATCGAAACCTGTACAAAATATAACCTTAATACTACACAATGCCTTACTTTTCTTTCTAATAACACAAATTACATGAGTGGTCATGCTGGTGGTGCAGTAGCAAAATTCAACAGATTAACTAAAAGTAGTTGTACCCGAATTCCTTGTGGATTACATGTACTGCATTTGATATTGAATAATTTCAAAGAGATGGCCTTCGGTAAACTTTTAGCAACAACTAGATTCTCAAAAATGTGGCATCCATTTAATCTTCTCTATTTAGCATGGATGTTGCATGACGGATATAATCAAAGCGACAAAGATTTGCCACTAAATATGAGAAGCAAAACAATCCAGGATCTCTATAAGGAATGACTTAATTATCAGTTGGCTAAATATCAATATTCTTTATAGCCAAGATGGCAGTATGAATTAATTACTGCAGAACAGTATCTTAAAAGGCATGAAATCCACATAGAATTTGTTGAATGGTTCCTTCCAAAATTAAAGAGTTTAAATAAAGCTCCTATCTTCTATATTCAAAAATGAGAACTATTTAAAAGCTTGTTAAATGATTCTGAGTTAAAAATTGAAGTTCAATGTTTAGTCAAATTCAGACAAGAATTTTACCAACCATTTTCAGAATTCCTTGTCGGTTATGATTCTCAGGCAAGGATTTTACAATTCGACGATTCACTACAATGTTTACCATCTGGTCATCGAGCACACCAAATGCCAGATTTTATTGCTGATTCAACTTCTAACCTTGCAAATATTTTGGAAAATCCTTATTTGTTTTTCGGCAGTGAACTCCTACAAAGTACTGAAATTATGGACAATTTAAAAGTTGATCAGTTAGTTCAAAAATTAAAGCAGGAATACAAAAAGGATTTGAATTGCATCAAAAATAGTTAAATTGTTGACTTTATCTTCCCCTAAGTATGTGCCGTCTTGGTGGAAATAGTGCACAACAATTTGCACATAGCTATTGGCATGTGTACTCAAAAAGCCTTGGCCTCAATGTCCTAGTTCAAAAGAACTTCGTTATGCAGAATATCTTGAAATGGATATTAAAGAAAAAAGATTTGATGACTTTGGCTTTAAGACT
>CAJVPY010006306.1:0-10632 GCA_910591965.1 Dentiscutata erythropus | reverse complement strand
CAGGTGATTTAAAAATTATATACCAGATGCAACATCTGTATATCTCTGTTGTAAGACTAAACTTAACAATAAAATTCTCTTCGACCCATTTCCGAATCTTTCTAATAACCTAATCTGTGTCTCAAACTAAGTGCTGCCGCTAACTAGGATCTGACTCTCCATATACGGCGCCAACGATGACAAAGATCGTGACATTTCTGTAAAGGCTCCATCACTCAGGTACTCGTATCTCAAGCCACTTGGTGCCACTACCAGGGATTCCTTTTTTGACCGGGACTCATTCCAGAGTCTATGCACTGTATTTGTCTCCAAATACGTGGTTGCTATCTACTGGTCCATCCGGATTTGGTAAGTAAACAATGCTGATCTTTTGGAGAGGGTAAGTCAAATCCCCACTTTTTGTGAAAAATTTTGGAAACTGATGGGAAAACGACAAGAGGTAAAGAGAGACCACTTGAGCTTCAAACCAATTTAAAGGAGTGTGAGTTTTCTTTTCTACAGTTAAAACCCACCGCCCAACACCTGCTTAATATTTTTCCGGTGAGTAATAAACTCTGGGCTTGTCGGCAGGTAGCATATGAGAACTACCTCTAAACGACAAGTGCCGAGACTTTGCAGTGAGTGATAAACTCTGAGCCTGTCAGCAAGTAGCGTATAAGAACTACTTCTAAACGACAAGTGCTGTCTTACTGTTTAGTATATCAAGTGCCGGCTTGTAAGATCTCTTTTTGCAATAAAATGGTTTTCAGAAAATATGGTTCAAGTGATTGTCGGAAAGAGTACTCTGATTTTGATTGATGGATTTACTATTTATAGTACTAGTATCCAATTTTATTATATATATTCTATTTATACAGTATACTATAGATTCTCAAAAATAAACTACTTTTTTTGGGCAAAAAATTACACAAAAATTTCTGAAGTAGCTTATTTTTGGGTTATATAAATTTATAGTCATTTTTTATTAAGCAAAAGTAGTTTCTATATATAAAAATCAAAATTATACTAAGTAAATTTATATTTGTTACATATCTTGAAAGTTTTATATACAATTTGAATAACTTTTTACTAGTCTGGTTTTGCATTTTAAATTTGAACTTAAAATGCAAAAATGTCTTAATAAAATGTTATCCAAATTGTATAAAACTTTCAGAATATATATAATTTTATATTTTAAGCAATTTTTTTTTTTTTTTTTTTTTAGTATTAAGGTGACTAATCTTAGAAACCTTTTATTAAAGTATAGACAATATTTTATATTATAATTATAATAATAATATATCAAGCCACATATACATTTTTGGTATCTAATTTAAGTAGTTTGCCCAAAGCATTAGTACTATATTAAAGGTTTTATACTATCTGTTGTACCTACATCCAACTATGTGGGTTGCTTATTTAAACCATCTGGTTCTAACTACTATTATCTGCCCTCTAATCTAAGGAACTTCCTTACTAAACTAATTAGATATTGGTATCACTCTATTTAGAATTCAGCATCCTACTTTAAGACACTTTACTATTCTCAAGGTAAACTTAACAAAGCAGTACATGTTTCACACATGTATTCACCTGCATGTTTCTATAACTTTTTCCTAATTAGTACATATTGATTTGTTATTCCATATTTATATCTCATATTACCTTTTGGGGTGCTGCTATTCTACAAACATTTCTCAAGCACCAACCTTAGTGCTACTGTTATAGAACGTGTTAATATTATAGAACATATTAGAGATAGTATAGCAGAAGTTCATTTTGATTAGTTGTTAAGATACCCCAGAAAAAATGTCAATCATATCCTGGATATAATCCCAGACAAAAATTTTATGAACTTTAAAAAATTAGTCAATATACTCTAAAGACATTATAAATTTACAATATACTAATTCAGTTTTATATTAACAACTTTAATTTGGATTTTACAAGGGTTTTGTTATTTTTTTCGCAATAAATACATATAAATGTCTACTAAATAACGCGTACGCGACCATTCCTAACACTACCATTACTATCACTTATTGTATTATAAACGTCATATCCACAAAGTATACTTGTATCTAAATAAATTATAATCAAAAATATTAAAATATGGTTTAGAACAATAGTTCAATATAATACTTTTACTTATAAAAAAACAAACAAACTTTTAGAACAATAGTTTAATTTAATACTTTTACTCATAAAAAAACAAACAAACTAGTTAAAGTGAATCTTTCAATTTCAACTCACCAATTGTCTAGGCCACTGGACCATCTTCCAACCTTTCAAAATATTCATCTCTTATCTAGTTTTTGGAACTATTGCATCTTATTGCATCTCAGGTTAAAAAACAATAAGTTTAAAGATAAACTATCAACGACTCAAGTTGGTTGTTACATTTTGTATTATGAAAAAAAGTTTCATATGATATACCGATTTTTACTATTAAAAGTACTTTAAAAATTACAATTGACTATATAAAAAAAAGATTGTTACCAATTATATTTATTCTAATAATAGCCAATCAAAACAAACTTTCACTATGCTATTAGAGATTTCATCTCTATTAGATCCAGAAGATTATAACAATTGAAATGAGCTACAATACAAGACAACAGACTATTGGTTAGCTAGATAATCAAGTAGTAGATTTACTATAATATCTTTTGTATCTTCTATACTTTTTGTACTTTTTATACCTTTTGTGTTTTTTATACCTTTTGTATTTTTTATACTTTTTGTATTTTTTATACCTTTTATACCTTTTATATCTTTTGTATCTTTTATATCTTTATATGTTTAGTACTTTTTATATCTTTTATATATATTGTAAAAGCTATATAAATCTTAGCTTTTACCTTTCTTTGTACAAGAAAATTTATTCTCTGCAATGTTCTAAAATATTAGAATTCTATTAGAATAGATATCTATAGATAGCTTTGTATCTAGGCATTGTATCATAAATAAATAAACATATCTTTGTCCTAAAGTAAACCATGTTTTTATGCTTTTAATAAATATACCAAACTGCCTTATTGAGAAAACATTTTACTTCCACACCACTTTATATCTCGCCCTGTTGTTTAGGGATCACTGTCACTGTGTGCTATATTGCAAGTGGTAAATTAAGAAGGCTATCTCACTTGTAACACTATAAATCAAAAATTGCAACTAATTGAAAGTTGACAACTAATCAATTAAAAAATTTTTGACAACTCACATTAAAATTGAATAAAAATCAAACAAAAATCGAATAAAAATTGAATAATCGAAAAATTAACAACTAATTGATTGCAAAATTTTTGGCGATTTGTAGTGCTAACTAACCTTCCTAATTAGATGCCTATTACATACTTCTTGCTCTTGTTCTGGTTCCTAGTAACCTGGCAGTGTTGGCAAATGACCGGTCATTTGATTTTAAATGACTAAATAACCAAATGACCAAAATAATAACCAAATCATTTACCATTTGGTCATTTAAAATTAGAAGTTATATAAACCTAAATTCGGCAATTTTATTGGCTAGATCTTTACTATACTAATTTTATTTATAAGATTAAACTAATTATTATTGTCATAAGTTAACTTTAAATTAAGCTATATATGAGTACTCAGCTTAAAAGTTTCATGGCATTACATCACGTGCACAAGTGTATAAATACTAAATTAAGTAAACCATCAGAGCTAAATTGGATTAACATCTGTAATTGCTTTCCAATTGATGATTACAATATAGTAAAGAAATCCAGATTAATTCAATAATTTGGGAGTCAGTTATCACAATACTGATGAAACCATTTTGGAAAAGAGTTACTCTAGCACATATCATGCACTTTTTATTTTTATAATTTTTATATAGTATTAGGTCATTAGGTCATTTTAACTTTCAAATAACCAAATAATCAATAATTAATTCATTTGGTCATTTGGTTATATTTATTTGAAATTGTCAATACTGCAACTTGGTATTTCACATTTAGACTATCTTTTTATCTGGATTCTTTATCAATCTCTTTTTTACTTTTAGCTAGCAACCCAAAATAGTTGGTCTGTCCAGGCTTTAGGTGCCTAAAAAATACCTCTCCTTGGTCTATACTTTTGAAGCATATATATTTTTTTTTCTAATATAACAACCCAGCAGTTCAGCTAGTGTGTTTTTTGCTATTAGGACCTAATTGCTTAGTTCTCTGATCTTAGGCCCCAGTTTGAATTCAGCCTTCTTGTAGTACCATTATAAATTACTGCTACCTCCAAACTTGAAACTTGCCAAATAGGTTTTTGGTTATTCTGGTCCTCTAAATTTATTGTGTTAAAGCTTCCATTATTAGATAGTATAATTAAGGTTATAGATTAATTTAGATCTAACCAATAGAAAGCCATTAACCATATACAAACCTATTTTTCAAAATTGTCGCCAGCGAATTCGAACTTTAGATCTGCCACTTGAAGAAGGTAACAATTAAACCACTACACTAAGTCACCACACCTCTATTCTGAACAACTTTTATTAAATAACAAGTATAGATTTACTTAATACAATTTGACTTTTATATATAGCAACTACTTTGTAACTAATAAAAATTATAGAGATAGCTTATTTTCAGAAAAAAAAAAGTTTTTTATATTCTTCTTCTAAGAAATAAGAGGTAGCTTATTTTTAGGAATATATAGTAACTGCTTTGTTGTTAATAAGATTAATTATATAAAATTTATTTATTTGATTGAATGTTTGCAAATTTGGGTACTTTTAAATCAGCTGATATAAAAGTAACTATAGTTATTTTATAGTTACCATAGTTTATTATTTGAAGCAAAATAAAAAACTTATATTTTTATATTTTTTAATTATCAAATTTATATTTTTAATATATATATTTTCAATAAGTACTTTTCTGTTTATAATATTATATTTTTAAAATTGAAATTCTATATACTGTAATAATAAGAATTTTATATGTCAATATGTCTTTTGATTAGCTAAACTCAAAAATTACTATTTTAATATAATATATCCAAGCTAGTAATTTAAATTATTAGTTGAAAAAACAACTATATACTGTAGTTGATATAGAAATTTTTTAATCAACTATAGTCAAACCTCCATAAATACAACCTCTATAAATACAATATCTTTCTAAATGCACATTTTGGCCTGGCTATAAGAAATCATTGGTGCTAAATGAACATTTTATATTCTGCAAATACATGTTTACTCAAAAGATTTTCTATATCATACTAACCTCTCTAAATGTATGTAGCCAATCAAAATTCAGTATTCAAGTTGTGTTATACAAGTCTGCAGATCAAAGATTAAAAGCTACAATTTGATTAGCTTTCTCTAAATGCAAACCTCTTTAAATACACGATTGAAGCTAGTCTGTATGCAGTGTATTTATGAAGGTTTGACTGTAATTGTTAGTTGATTATCTATATAATAAATTTAAAATGTGGATTTTTTAGCTAATCAGAATGGTTTGAAAATGATATAAAAACATGTGATTATTTATTATACCAATCAAATTTATTAAAATATGTGACTACTAGTTGCTACTAATCGACAACTAAGTTAACAACTAATAGATTAAAAAATTTTATTCAACTTGGAACACTAATCTAAGCTACAATACATCAAAAAAGTCAATTATATAAATTGGTACTGTATGTTTTAAAGCTGTTTTACTTAATTTATTATATTAAAATTAATAATAGAAATATATAGTTTCTATTTATCAGAACTACTGTAAAAAATATAAACTTTTTTTTTAAATATATATATAATTTTAAATTATGCTAGAAGGATGTAAGTGAGGCACATTTGGGGATTTTTTTTTTGTACTTTTGTTTTTATTAAAAATTATATTTGTGATATGAGCCAATCAAAATTTAATTTTAATTTTGACTAATTAAACGAAGATCAAATTTTTAGCTAATCAAATAGATTTTTCAGACAATACATATAGGCTGATTTATTTCTATTCGATTATATTACCTAAGTAATTAATGTGATATTTAGGAAATTGTAATATCTAAAAATTGATTGACCAATAAAATTTTTTGTATTTTTGCGTATACAAAGATTGTATCTCATAGATAGCAATAGTAAATGCCAACTTTGTCAAGAGATTTTCTCTTTTCGAAAAGAGCTTGTAGCTCATGAATAAATTAGGCACCAAAATAACAAAACTATACCTTATCGCAAGTTACTTACTCAACCTCTTCTTGATCAGGTTACATTTTATCAAGATGCATTTATAGTTCTTATTAAAAAGCGTCTTGGCTTTAATAAGCATTCAATAGGCACAAAACAATTTTCTATTAATGCTTTTCTGGAAAATATCTTCGTTTATCTTTTTGAAAATAAGCCTTCTTTCTGTTATAGTCCTGTACAACAAAAATATTCTTGTTTTTTCAGAGCAAGGCCAATAAACAATGCCTAAAACAATTAGTTAATTATGATTAGTGGAACATTCGACAAGACCCAAAATTAAAAACCATAGGTTATGTTTTGTTTATGGATTATGAAAGTTTCTATGAAGTTAACTTTAGTTGGTTGCAATCAGAGTTTAAGGAAAATAATTGTATCTTTCAATGTGATACCACTACTTGTAAATTTATAGCAGATTCGGGTGAATTTTCTGAACAGTAAAAATTAAAATATGGGATTTTGTTTAACAAAAGTGATTCTTTAGAATTATAATTTATATAATTCTAAAGAATTACTTGTTAGTAAAAATTTTACTAATACTGTATTGCTTTTTTTTTATTTTTTTTTTCTAAACAAGTTATTAATCATCTATTTATCTATTTTATTAGATTTGTCGCTATATCTCTTGTCGCCTTATTTCTTGCCACCATATCTTCTGCTGCTATATCTCCAACAAACCAGGTTACTTCGCAAGCACCAAGCCTATCACAAGTTCATCAAATTAATTCAAACAAAAATTTTTTAGATGATAAAACCTTAAAAAAATATAGATTTATATTGTCTGTGTACCTTTTCAACAACTTAATAATAAATCTTAGAGATATAGTGCATAAGAAATTATATTAAATAATAGATTTAGATTATTATTTTTTTTGTTAGATTTTTTTTTTTTGTTAAGATTTTTTTTTTTTGTTAGATTTTTTTATTATTATTATTAGAGATTTGTACATAACCGAATAATAATAGATTTAGATAATTGAGAAGTATTACAATATTTTAAAGCACAAGAGTTTTGATTATTAGATTTTAAACTTTCTAATATTTCAATAAAAAAAAAGAATCTAGTTTTATAAAATAGATAAGGTGGATAAAAGCTTATGAAGAGATGACTAAAGGCATTCAAGTTTGGCAAAAGATTATATAAAGTTCAAAGCCACAAGAAGTATATTGGAAGTGGTAAAAAAATGGAACTAGTAATGTATGAATTTAAAGCATCCAAATATTATCAGAAGATGCTAAGATGGGTAGTACATGTGATGAGTTTTTTATTTTTATTTTTATTTTTTTTTTGAGTTAAGGAGACCTTTTTGGCTTGAAAGCTTTTATTAGGATTTGAAATAGTGTTTTATATGCAATTACAACGATGATACATCAGCCACACGTGCACCTTTTGAGTGTCTAATTTAAGTAGTCTACCCGAAGGTTCTACACTATCTGCCGTACCTGCACCCCAACTAGGGGAGTGCCCATTTAAACCATCTGGTTATAACTACCACCGGTTAACCACCTAACCCCAGGTTTACTCACCATTTATATATGGATTTTGTATCACTTTGGCAAAGGAAGTTTTTTATTTATCTAATGGTTTTGAGTATATTATATTAAATATAAAATATTTAATGTTTTGTACATATATAAAAAAAATAAAAATTTATGTAATGATTTTATTATTACCAATTATACAGTATTAACAGCTAATTAATTAATATTTAATTATATATATTTATTAAATCTTTTATTTTGATAAATTTAAATTAATGATCAAATATACCCATTTTATTTCCAAAATTTTAAATTACAAAGATTTTAATTATTCAGTTTATTTGAAAATACGCTATTTTTTTTTTTTAATTCTGAAACTCTTCGATTAACTGATTTTGAAAAAACTTGATTGGCTAAATTAAAAATTAGCTTTGTCAATTTTCATTATTAACCAAGATTACTAAATGATTATCGGCTATGTTAAAAGACAAAAAAAAATATAATAAATGTTTATTTTTAATTAAAATAAATTTTCTTTGTTTTTAATATTAATTTTTCGAATAGTAAGTTCTTTTAGAACATTATTAGATAGATGAAAAAGGTGCCAGTTTTCGAAAGACATTATATTATATACGACAGGATTTTCTTTGTTTTCTCCACCATCTATTATGATATCTTCAAAAAATAGTCATATCTAGTAATAAATATATTAAAAAATATATACTTGTAAATATAACTAATTAAAGGTTTATGTTACCTGATTGTGATTTTTTTTTTCTATACTTGAGGTAGAAAAAACTTGCAAAGAAAGATTTTTTCCTTTAACTGCTGTATAAATATAGGAATATGTTTTGCAAATATATGCATATATGGTATAACATCTGCCTTTCGATAAAGGCCAAAATTTTGTGAAGAATTTATATAACCCTGACTTGGACAGCAAAAGTCTTGAACCCAATTTTCTGCATCGACTTTATACTGACAGATTTCTTTATCTGAAAGTTGTAATTGCCATAAAACATTATATAACTGGTAAAATTCACGTTACAATTGTTCAATCTTAGTTCTATGCACACAAGAAATGAACTAAGTTATTGGGAATTTTTCTAATATTTTTTTTTTTGTCTGAGCCTACTAATAAAGTCCAATCCTATTTGTTATTAGATTTGAAAAATTCAAACTTAATCGCAAGATCTTTAAATACCACTTCAACAATCAGCTTGATTTGTTTTTCAAACTCTTTTTTTTTTAACAAATCACCAAAAAAGCATTTATTAAAACATCTGAAATACACAAAAGCAAATGCAACTCATTGGAAATATAATTCTCTTGATGAATTGCCAGAAACAGGTTAGGCTTTTTCTTGCCTAATTAAAAAAATAATAATTTATATATAAGTATTTACTATGTATATTATAAAAAAAAAAAAAATCTAGTAGCACTTGAAGTTGATCTAAATTTGTTAATTTAATGATTAAAAATTAGTTAGTCAACGAATATCTATAACAAACATGTCCTGGATAGTACAATTAGAATTCCTTGCTTAGCATATTTTTGTTGTCTTAAGTTGCTTGTTTAATAAAAATACAGTACAACTTCTCTCGTTATAATAAACTCTAGCTATAGTGAAGATTCGATATAGTGAAGAATCAATATAGTGAAGAATCAATATAGTGAAGAATTTTTTGAATTCTAGAATTATTAAACTCCAACTCGATATAGTAAAATATATATAGTATTCTCTTTGAGCTATGGTAAAAATTTTTTTTCTTAGCCCGAGGAATTTACTATAACGAAAGTAAGTTGTATAAGTGATGTGACTGACGTCTATCCAAAAAAGTTGTATTCACCAACAAATGATATACAATTTTCTTTTGAGTTATTTAATCATCTAGTTCTCTACTATATAAATAAATATTACTAAAGAAATTATATCTTGTACAAGGTACTTCCCTTAGTGGCACTTATATATATTATGCCTAAAGTTAATACTTGTTTACAAACACACTAATCTAAAACCATCTTCTAATGCATATAATATCCAGAGCTAATATGACTTTAGGTGTCAACTTCAGACACAACATATATATATCTGAGCTTAATTGGTTAAAATAAATTAATTTTGTAAATCAGCTTAAATTAAAATAAATTGATTTTATTAATTAATACTATACAATTGACTACAGCACTAAATAAAGCTTAACAAAGATAATAAATAATGATATTACTTTTTGAATTTCCAGTATTATTCCAAACTTGATCTATATCCCACCGAGATACTACATTGCAATTACAATATAGGCAAAAATAGTTGGAGTTTGGAGTATTTAGTTCTATTATTATATACATAAACTTCTAATATCCACAAAAATACAATTCTACTAGCCAACAAATATTATTAGGGTTAAAAAACTGTTATTTTGAAGATCTAGAAGCTTATCTTCAAATATTCAGCTAACTTTTGCTAATGTGTTATATTGTTCTTTCCCAATATACAAACAAATACTTAAAGATCAAATAATTAAAACTTACATAATCCAGAATTAAACAATAAGTAGTAAAATCTTTTATAAAACTTACCAATATTGATGATCAGGTTTTAAAACCTTTTTACCTTCGTTTAAAAAACAAATTGTCATTATTATATGGTTTTAGGGTTCCTAGGTTCAGTTTAGTTCAAGCTCAGATTCAATGAACCTGAACTGAATCTGAATCTGAATCACAAATTTTGCAGATCTTTGAACCTGAACTTAAACTGAACTTTGAATTTATGAATCTGAACTAAACCTGAATTTAAAGTTCAGGTTTATTCAGGTTCAGTTCAAAGTTTATAAACATGTTCAAAGTTCATAAACATATATATATATATTTTTTTAAATATTAAGATAACCACTTAGGCCCTTGGCACTTTATTAGTACAAGCGGTAGGCCAATGTTAATTTTAGCACCGGCTTTACATATTT